>WEIS01032155.1:0-22709 GCA_013389965.1 Todus mexicanus | reverse complement strand
GAGGCACAGAAGCAGTTCCAAACTGTCACAGAGTGCCAGAGTCAGAGCCATGGTCACTGATCTCCAGCGAGACTCCCTGGACAGCTTAACCCTCAGTCCTTCTGCAGCTCCATGAGGAGAAATCCCCCCTCAACAGCAAAGATGGGGACAGTCAGCAGAGCGATGCCCCAAGACAGAGACCTCAGGCCCAAGAGAAGGCTGAGATTGGCTCCTAAAGCTCAGGAGCTTCCAGGCTGGCTGGAGCCACCTTCATCTGGCAACCAGATGTGCTCCAGCTGTCTCTGTGTGGAGGGGGTCCATGCACCCTCTGTCGAGTAATGGTGACAGCAGCCGTGATGCTGATGCTCAGGACAGACAGCCCAGCTCTTTCCCCAAAGTCTGCACTGACCCCCCAATGCCCTCCCTCTGCCCCCCATGCCCCACACTCACTTGCTCCCCTCCTTCCCCTCCGGCTCCAGCAGCTGCCTCAAACACCCACGCTCCTCTGTGGCCTCAGAGGGGGGATAAACCTGAGCCCCCCACTCTCCCCAAGTGCTGGGAACCAGCAGATCAGGGTTTTCACAAGCCTTCCCCTTCCCTGTGCGTGCTTCAATATCATCAGCTCTTTCTCCTCTGCCACAGGAAGCAGAGGAATGATGGATGGGGCGCACGACACGAGACGAAGGATCAGAGCCATGTGGCTTGCTTCATCACCGCCAGTGAGAAACAAATCCCTCCGGAGGGCAATCCTTACCAAGATCCCTGTCTGAGATCATTCTTCTGCCAAAGGGACTTGGATTTAGACAACTGCTGGGTGTCAAAAACTGAGTGACAGGAACTACCCCCTCCAGTACATTTTTAATGCCTCTGTATTGCAGAGACAGGGGATGCTGGATGAGTCCTCATGCCATGGACTCTGCCAAGGCTCCCCCAGCTCTGCTCTGTGTTGGGAAAATGGGCATTTCATCCATCAGGGTTGAAGGCAGAGCTCATCTGTGCCTGAGGGCACTAGGGGCCCCTCATAAGAGCCCAGCAACCCTCCAACCCCCAGGGTAGCTCCTTGCACAGTTGTTCACCTGACATTGACCCAGCCTGGGCATTTCTTCCTGGTGCCAAGGCCTTCAGAGCAAACAGCAACGTCCCCATGGGCACCCGCTAGCAATAAAATCCGATTCAGCTTGGGATGTTGTGCACTGGAAGCACTTCACTTACAGAGCCGCGCCACTTGTCCTGGTGGCTTTCTGGTCTCCTGCACACAAGGTTGAGCTCTGTGCTTCCAAAAGAGCTTTGCTATAAGTGAGTGTCTGTGGCTGGGGGTTTCTTGCCTGAAGGTTATGGAACTGGCAGAGCCGAGAGGCAGAGACCAAGACTTAGAGCATGGCACAGCAGCACAGAGCAGCCCGGCTGCTGGGAAGGGGCAGAAACACCTGGGCAAAGAGACGGGTCTGGAAAGTGCAAGGCAGCGTGCAGGAGCACTGGCTGGTCCTGGCTGGGCTCTGCACTGCCAGCACAGTTGAACGGGGCCAGATCTGCACCCACACCCACATGTGTAAGAGAAGGCACCCCTCCCCCCGTCTGCAAACCTCATCTTCTTCCCAGGAGGTGCAGACCCCAAGGGGATGAGGAGCAGGTTGGTGGCAGTTGCAGCGAGCTGGAGGTTCCCCACCACAACTCTTGGACGCTGAGCAATGTGGCAGGAGATGCTTCAACTCAGAGGCTGGGCGTTGGGGGAAGCATTTCCCAACCCTGCAGTGATTCAACTCATTATTTTGGCAACTGGCAGATTCCTTTTGTTCATCCCTTGGTTTTATGAGCTCTGAACCAAGCACTGCCAGCCAGGCTCCAATGCCAGGTCAAAGATCGCACCAGTGCAGGAGGGTGAAGAGTGCCAGGGTGACATGTGGGCTGGTGAGCACATGCGGGCTTGAAATAGCCCATTTCAGAGCATCGCCTTTGCTCCAGCCCTGTGACACTAAGCCTGGCTCCAGCTCATCCGAATATGTCACCTGGCTGGCTATGGCCCAGCTGCAGCAGGAGGAGTAGGACAGCAAGGTGGTGGTGGTGGTGGCACCGGCTGGGCACCAGGACTCCTCTCCCCCTTCGCAGCCCCACACGGCTCAGCCCATCCTTACTGTGGGGCAGTGCAGGGGAAGGATGTGGCCCCTTATCCGGTCAACTGCAAAGCTAACAGTGATGGAGTGAGTGTCCTTGAAGGGTCCCCTGGAGGAAACATCTGCCATTGGCCAGAGCTTTAAAGCGTCCCTCTGCTAATCCCAGGGTATTAGCCAGCCAAGCCCATCACGTAGGTGCCATCAGTGCTCCAGGGAAACCCTTTTTGTTCAAGGAAAGTAAATTCTAGGAAAGTTTGAAAGGCCTGTACCTTGGCCAGCAGGCGAAGCAGCCAACAAGTCCCAGCTGGGGCCAGGAGCAGGTTGTGGGTTAATAATTCAAGGGGAGAAGACTGATGGGGCCTGATGCACACACACTGAATGACACAGGGGACTAAAGGGTCTCACGGGGAGCAACCATATCCTAAAGAGAGGTCCCCATTCAGGGACTGACTGGGGAAACACACTGCCCTCCAGACATCGCCCCAAAACGCACCTTGTGAGACATGAACCCCACCTGTCCAGGGGAAATATTTGTGTTTCATTATTGGGGTTTTTACTCTTTCCTCCAGCTTTCATAGACCTCACCAGGACAACAAAAGGAGCTGGAGAACTGAGCTAGAAATAGTGAAAACTGAGATATAAATCTGCACTCCCAGCAAATCACCCGCTCATGCTTGGAGCATCAGTGTTTGCTCTCCATCATCCCCAAAACCTGCCTGGGCACCATGGACACATACTGTGTGAAGCCCTGAGCTCATTCTCCTCCCCAAGGGATGCCCCAATTGCACTTTCACTTGCAATATTTAGCACTGCTGCCCTGGCTTGATTAGTGACCTAAAAGCCAGACCCGAGGCAGTATCTGGGGATTTGCATGACTAACGAGCAGTGGGTGAATTTCAAAGTTCAGCCAGCCGCTGCTTCCAGCCACCTTCCTGAGCTTTTTATAGAGCTGGGGTGCAATTCACAGGGAAGTTTGCAAATAATTGTGAATAGAGAGGAAGCATGAGGCTCTGACACGCTGCTCGTGAAGATTTTATGAGCAGAAAAAGAGGTGACATGGGAACGAGAAATGAGGCCTGGGGATATCTTCCAGCTTGGTTCCCTCTAATTCCCGATTTCCAGCCGCTAGGCCTCTGGCATCGCAATCCCTTCTGCCGCAGGGTTAGCTCAGCTCAGCTGCGTGAAGCACGCACGTATTTACCAACAGGTATGTGAAATCATCCCCCTGTAAAGCCTGACTCTGCAGTGAGTCACTGGGAGATTTCTCACTGGTTTTTCTCAGGCTCTGGATCGTGTTTGCAGAAGCCCCCAACACGCTCGTATTCCCCACGTAACATTTTCTCTTACCACCACACAGCTCTTTCCCAAAAGCTTTCAAACTACGGCCAAGAGATGTTTACACAAGGCAAGACAGAGAGGGAACTTTAATTTACAACCCTCTGAAGTATTGTGATTTATAACATTTGCAATGAAACTTGATATTTATAGCAAAAAAAAAAAATCTGCGTATTCATTTCCTATACCCACTGCGGTGAGATGGGTACTTAATCAAACCAGGCTGATTGAAGTCTAGTTTATTGATTTCAATAAAATGTTTCATAGAAGAATTTCACCCTTATCTATGTCATAGCCATCTCTGCACTGCTTTCTTTCAAGCTTGATGGAGTAAAGTTCCTTTTTTTAAGTCTCTTTCTTTTCTTTAAAGGGCAAACCTGGAAAACACAGGCAGCATCCATCCCACCATCTCCCAATACATGGCCGCACCGTGACTGAATCCTGCAGCTGCTTGGCACCAGCAGCGCTGGGCTTGGACCCAGCAGAGGCACAAAGACAGGTCCTTGATCTGCAAGTGCCTTAGAAAGGGACCTTGCTGGTCACCCGTCCTGGGGAAGCGTTACAAGAAAGGGACTTTCACACCAACACCCATCCTTGCACCACTGGGGCTGGGCTGGGGCAGCTCCTCCTCTGCGTGCAAGGGAAGCAAGGCTGATTTGTTTCTCCCTTTGTATGTATTTAATCTAAGAGATACAAACTAAGCAGCTAATGATATTTTTCCAGAATTCAATCAACTCAATTGTCATCTAACTCAATCAGAGGCACTTTCAAGCCCCTGTTTTATCTCGGCCCCACTGTTGGGTGTAAAAACTCACCCTTGATCCAGAGGAGAGGTGTGCTGATGTCTTGCTCCCCCCCCCCCAAGTCATTTTCCCTCCCACCTGTCTTGGAAAAAAAAATACAAAAGATTCCTTTACTGTAGGTTTTTCTCAGAAAAAAACCCCACCAAACTACAAAAGGGAGTTTCGGGCCTACAAAACCTACAGAAGTGGTGGATTCCAGCTGCAGGGGGGGTGTGCAGGATCATACCTCCCCTTCCACCCTGGAGCTGAGCCCCAGCATGCCGGTGGGCCTCCATCACTGGGTATGGGGGGGAGGCATTTTTCCTAAATAGGTATATTCAGTGCTTAAAACGGGCCAGGAAATACCAGCCTGCCTCTCCCCTCCTCTTTCCAGACTGGAGCTGTTTTTTTCTATTTACTGGGATGTTCTGCCTGTTCCACCACAGTTACCGGTCCCACCAGGACAACAGCATCCCCACCATGTGGATCTGGTGGACAAGAGGAGCTATTTTCCATGCTAGAAGTCCTCAGGCACCTCTGCACGAGCCTCTTGCACAGGAATCTCTACAGGGGCCTGGGCCAGTGGGGAGCCAGAAACAAGCCTAAAATTGGAGACACTTTGCAAACATGGAGCTCTGGCCCCAATCCCAGGGACGTGGGACAACCAAAAGCAAACTCGGCCCCGCGAGATGCCAGAGGCTCTCCTGTAGTGTCAGCCCCAGCAGTGCTCTGCAGAGCTGCTCCAGCACAGGAGAGGGGTGGCGGGTCCGGGCAAGCCCCGAGGGCCGGACGAGTCCAGGCTGGGCTGGCAGCGGCGGTCCCAGGCTGGAGGGAAGATGAAAGGACGCGGGCAGGGCAGGACAAAGGGCCCCGCACCTCACCTCGCTGCCAAAGGAGCCGCTCACCATCTCCATGACAAAGCAAAGCCCTTGTCAGTTTGGGCTGGCCCCAAGGGGGGATCTGCCCACCGCCTTTGAAGTGGGCAGCAGGGCCCCCCACCCAGCACAGCCAGGGGGCTGGGGGCGCCCAGACGCTTCCCCCTCTGCCTCCAGGTCAGGAGTTCAGCGGGGACAGGACCCCAGGGACAGCAGGACGGGAGGTGCAGGAGTATACGGGCCGCACTGCACCCACACGCTGTGCACACACAGCACGCTGCGCCCAGAACACCCACATGCACCCTCCTCATGGCACCATCCCCGAATGATCCGCGCCTTGCACGCAGACCTTGAGTGTGCATACACAGCACCTTACACACGCACCATATGTGCACACAGGGCACCTTACACACCCCCCATGTGTGCACACACTGCACCTTGCACATGCATGATGTGTGCACACAGGGCACCTTGCACACACACCATGCGTGCGCACCCCACACCTTGCACACGCACCGACCATGCACACGCTGCACCTTGCACGCGGAGCCTCTAGCGCTTCACACGCACTGAATACATCTTGCACACAGCGCATGCAGCACCTTCCCTCCATGTACACACATATGGTACCTTCCCCGCACACATATACACACACTACACATGCATGCAGCATACGGCAGCTTACACGAACATACGCGCACCCCATACACAGACTCTCCCACGCAGCCTCACTCTGGCTTGCAGTCGCAGCCCTGCACTCACCCTCGCACACGAGACACCCCATCCAACACCCTGCCAGGGCTGGTAGGACCCCAGGATCCCTGAGGTCTCTGTCTCTGCCCATCCTACCCAGCGGTGGCAGGCAAAGGCAAGGGTGCAAGGGCAGAGACTAGCCAGGGAGAAGAAAGGCTTTCCAATCATGCAACGCTGGGCGCCAGCAAAGCAGAAAGACGGCGCGTCCCTGCCCATCCTCAGCCCCTGCCACCTTGGCAGTGGGGTCCCTGCTCTTTGGGGACCAGGCGCCACGCCAGCGGCAGGCCAAGCACACCGTCCCTCCCAGCAGCCGCCATATGAGGAGAGCTGTGGAGCGGGATGCAGCCCCACAGGACTTCAAGCCCAAGGATCCTCTGGTCTGCAGAAGGCACAGGGGTGCAGGGCTGAGGGTTTTCCTTACCGCTGCTGCTGGTGCTGGGAATGCTGCGCCTCATCCACTCATACGGGGTGCGTCTCTGGGCGTTAGGGGAGAGCTGGGGGACCGAGCTGCTGATGGGCGGAGGCAGAAGTCCAGAGCCTGGGGGCTGGATGGAATTAAAATCTGGGGGGCTGAATCCAAACTGCCCTGGGCTGACAGTGGAAGGCGCAGCGGTGGTCCCGTAGGAATGCCAGTCCTCCTTGGCAGGGGTGTAGGGAGAGCCCCAGGCTGCCGCTGGCTGCCCGTGGTGAGGGTCGTTGTTAATCCCTGGCACATGGTGGTAGCTGGCGAAGTCCGAGTACTGGGGTGGCCCCGGTACGTAATTCTGGGGGTTGAGGTTGAGGCTGGGATGCCGGACAGGGCTGGGATACATGTTGGTGTCCTTATCCAAAAGATAACCTACATACATCTTCCCTGGCTGGCTCCAGGCACATGCTGCGCTGCCGTGCCGCCGGCTGCGGGCCGGGTTGGGTTTGGCGGGGAGGCGGCCGCCCCTCCTTCACCACTGCTCACCTGGGCGCCTTGGGGAGCTGTGTCCTGGGGCCAGGCACCTCCCTGCCCACAGGCTTTTATTGGGCCCAACCTCTCGCAGCATTTGCATTGAAAGGCAGGTTTGCATTTCAAAGTGCAGGAACCCTGGCAGGCGTGGGGGGCGAATTCAAACCTCCCACCCCAGCTGCAGGGGGGCCGAGGTGCTGGGTGACCCCAGGGAGCACCGAAGACCCCGGATCCTCTCCACCGTCACCACCTCACAGCTATCCCCATACCGCCGGTCACGGTCCCTCTGTAGCAGCCAGCTTTGGGCATCACCAGTGTCACCCATGAGGATGCCCCAAGGCAGCTCACCCCATCCCTGCAGCCGTCTGTACCCCAGCAGCAGAGAGCTTGTTACTGCCATCACTGGGGGACACACCAAACCTGTGCTCTGGGGTGAGGCTTTCCCGTGCCCAACACAAACATCCACCTGATTCAGAAAAGTGGGGCTGGTGGGAAAGGCAGGCTCTGGGTCCCCCTGTGTTTACTCCATCCTGGGACAGACTCACCCCTCCAACACCAATAATAAAGCTCAGCCCAGCTCTGGAGAAGCAGGACAGATGGACAGAGGCAGCTGTGTGCAGGAGTGTCCCTGCCATGGATCCAACAGGGAGTCCCTGTGTTCTGACATGGCTCCAAGGGCTCATGAGCCTGTGGCAAGAGAAGCTTCTTGCCTGTTTCCTCTCTTAAAGAAGCAAACTCATCCCCATATGTTTTCTGACAGCAAAAACCGAGCAGAAACAGGATACTTGTGAAGCTGTGTCTGCTGCAAAGCAGGAGGTGGCCGCCAGCCAGAAAATCTCCCAGCAGAGATCACCCACTTGTCACCCGTCAGGCAGGACACACTTCAGCTCTAGAGGGGAATGAGGACCAGCGCTGCGCCGTGCTGCCCAGAAGCCCCCGCAGTCTGCAGCTGGCAGCCTCCTAGAGATTTAGGATGAAATTGAGAGGAAGGGATAAAACAAGACACTTCCAGAGCTTTTGCTGATCAGCGACAGGAATCTGGGAAGAGTTTCCCATGTGGGACTGCCTCCGAGATTTGTGCGATTAGAGGGAAAATGGAAACGAACCCAGCAAAGCCTCTGGAGGAGGCTCTGTACAGTTGGTGCACGGCCGTTTCTTGCTTTCCACCTCTGCAGCCAGTGACAGATTCCCCCAGCATTAGCTGGTGGGTTGGGAGCAGCACACAGACACTGTCACTCCCCAGGGCCCTACTCGCTCCCATTCCAGCCTTTCCTCCCCACGGCATCCTGAGCTCTCTGGTGCGAGCTCTCTGGTGCTCACGGAGGGATCAATGCGTTCACAAGCCCCCGGAGCACTGCTGTCATCTGTTTGCTCAAGGTGGACTTTGCAAGAGCTCACCAGAGCCACCTCGCAGCCCTTCCATCTGCAGCCAGGCTGGGCTGCTGCCGTTCCCACCCTGTAACTGAGCATGCAGCACTGGAGCTGTAACGGGGCAGCACCTCCAGCATCAGAG
This sequence comes from Todus mexicanus, assembly GCA_013389965.1. Lineage (NCBI taxonomy): Eukaryota > Metazoa > Chordata > Aves > Coraciiformes > Todidae > Todus > Todus mexicanus. The sequence goes on along the minus strand of WEIS01032155.1, from coordinate 14,424 downwards.
CTGTGGACTTGCAGGGGCTCTATAACAATCCTGGGAACCTCACCCCTTTGCTCCAGCCATGACTCTGGCTGAAACTGGGTGGAAATATTACAAGGCTGCCCGTGTGCCACATCTACTCCATGCAAGGAGGTGGGAGCCATGATGAGATCGAAGGGAGATGTGGTAAGGGGCAACAGATTTGGTTTGCAAGAAGGGAGCAGAGCAAAACCCCAGCCATAGGAAACCATCCCCAGGGCTGGCATTGCCCAAGCTTTATCTCCCAAGACCTGGCATGTCCAGAGGTACTGCAAGAGGTGAGTAATTTGCAGCATCCTCCCTGTGCCCTGCCCCCTCACCCAGCCTTGTCGTCCCGGCTCCCTCCCTTGTGACAAAGGTGACTGTCTTCACCGTCCCACCCAGTGATGATCTCTGCTCAAGCTGCAGTGTAGATTGATTGATGCACTGTATAACCCCATCTATTCTGGATATTTCCCGTGGTCTCAACACAGCTATGACTTTGTCTAAATGAGAGAGCCAAGGCTGCCTTCTTCCTCCTCCTCCACCTGACAGCAAAGAGACGCTGGCTCAGGGAGTGGAGTGAAAAAGAAGAAAATCCCCCCATGAGCAGATGGTGGGAGGTACAGAGGAACTCAGGTGGCTGCTGGGTGTTACCCTGGAGATGTCTGCATGTCAGGGCTGGGCAATGCTGGGCTTATTCCTGCTGCTGGTTGTTTTCCGCAGGGGATGATGGGCAGCCCAGGCTCCTTTTCCCTTTTTTCTGCCCATGGAGCTGAGGCCAAGGACTGAGGCAGCTGCTGGGGACCAGGGGGTTCAGGGGCCCTGCAGCAGGTGAAGGGCTTGGTGGATGACGCAGCATTGCCTCGTGCCCACTAAAAGCCATGCCATGAACTCCCTCAGCAAGGGGCGAAGGGGACAGGGAGAGACAAATGGGCTATAAAGGTCCATGGCGGATAAATTCCCTCTTTTCTTTTTCTTAGACCTGTTTATTGCTGGTGGGGATTATCACTGACAAAGTTTATGCTGGGGAAGTGCCAGGTGAGGAGCACTCCATTGGCTCCCCTCCATTGGCTTCCCTTTGAGGAGCATCCCAGCTGCTAGACTATGGCTGAAGGCTGCTGCTGGGAACCCTTGGTGCCCCAGGGTGCCACCCACATCAGGATCCCATGGGTGAGCAGAGTAGGGGCTGCCAGCACCCTTGAGGGTCTCCAGTTGGACGAGAGGAGGCAGCAGTACCTTCTCCATCCACCCCAAGGACCCCCAGCACCAAACCCAGTCTGGAGAGCTCCTGCTAGTCCTCCAGATCTGAGATTCCTGGTGGAAACCAGGACCATGCATTGGAGAGAGAGAGCAGTCAGGGTTCCTCCGGGTATGGTGCTGCTATCTGTGATCGAGTGATGCCATCTCCTGGAAGCAGGAAGGCTGGAGAAGGGAGAGCCAGGAGTTCCCCAGGGCCAGGCTCCAAGCAGCTATCACAGCCGAAGCAGGTTTGCAGGGGAGACACCCCACCACCTCCTCCTCCTCCTCCCATGGAGGAAGCACTCACCCCCGGAAAACAAGCCCTGCCTTGTCCCCTGGCCTGCTCTGATCCCCACCATGGCTTCAGCAGGACAGGGAGATGTCTGCAGAAGGTCCAGTGTCTCACCTTGTTCCCCTTTGTCCCCCCAGCACGCTGCCCCACCACCTCCCCAGCAGCCCCATGGACCTGTGGCCTCCCCACTCCCTCCTTCCCCTGCTGCTCCCTAAGGCAAACCTGCAGCCTCAGAGCAGCACATCCCAGAGCTGGACAGCCCCTCACACACCCCAGCCCAGACACCACCTTCCTCCCATTCCCCAGCTTCTCCTGCTATCCTCCTGCAGCAGGAAGGGAGAGAGGATCGTATCTCCTATGCATCATTCCTTTCATACATCTTTGGAGCAGCATCCCAGGGAGCAAGCAGGGGCTGGGGCAAGAACTGACACTCCCCTGAATATCCTGAGTGCATCTTCTCCTCTCTGGTAATGGAGACATGACTGCAACCCTCTTACAGAGGGCAATCCCCTGCCCCAGCTCCAACAGTCCCATTGCAAACTCCCACATGCCCTTTGGCTTTCCCTGGATGCCTGAAACTCATCTCTGCTAGTGTTTGTGTCCCCGTGCTGAGGAGGGCTCTGCAGAGCTGCTCTGCAGAGAGATGGGCGCTGGACCGGGATAGCCCAAACTGATTATGATTCTGTAATTCTCTGATGTGCTGACAGCACTGCAGGACAGCCCCCCCTCCCCTCCCCAGGGCTCAGTATCATTCTTCAGCATCTGGATTAGTTTTCTTGGCAAAATGCAGATGCCGCAAATCTTGGGACTATCCTCGAGAGGGCATTAGGGACAGGGACACACGCTGGTATCTCTCATTGCTCTCCAGAGTGTATGGGGCCCCTGCTCTTACAGGGGTGATTCCCACTGCACCAGCACAGAGCTGGCTGCTCCCTGTGCAAGCCCGTAGGTGCTGAGCATGGCTTGCCCACCCAGGCTGTGATGGGAGACACGGGGTCCAGAAGGCGGTCGGGGCCTGGCAGGGATCATCCTGGCCACACTTTGCCCCTTGCCGTGTTTCAGGCACTGCGTAAGCAGAGAGTTAACAATTCCCACATTAAGTGACTGCAGATGTGTGGGAAAGTCTGGGGCGACCGGACGGCATCGCTATTAGTATTCACCCAGGAGTCTGTCTCTGCCTCCTGGGTCTCCACGGAGCACATTTAATACCAAGGCTCGTCGTGGGGTTAGGAAGAGTGCGTGGGATGGGGGCGGAAAGGCCCCTGAGGCAGGGAAAGGCAGCGGGCTAGCATCCTCTGCCGCTGGCTACTGCCTCCTCCAAGCACCTGAATGTGGTGGATACAGGGGACAGGCCAGCATCTGTAGGGCCTCAGCATCACACGGCGCATGGCTCAGTGCTACCTTCCGACACTGCTGCCACCCTGCAGTGTCTGTGGCTGGCACTGGCAGTGCTGCAGGACGCTCTGCAGCCTGGGCTGCTCCCCAGTGCATTGTGCTCAGCCACATGGTCACTTTGGAAAGAGCCTCACCTCCCTCCCTGGGCACTGCTGTCACCCACCCTGGCAAAGCAGGACCGTGAGCAGAGGAGCAATTCCTCCACAGGCCAGCGCAGAGCTCTTGGAAGGGCTGGATGAAGGCTCCATGCAGCTCTCCTCAGGGTCTGAGGGCTGGATCCAGCCAGGAGTGAGTGCTGGCAGCTGCCATGCCAGACGGGTTGCCCAGATGTGCCATGGTCTGCAGCACCCGCTGTTCCTCTCTTGTGGTCTGCGGCTTGACACCACATCAGAGTGATGCTGGAATTCCTGGGCTGACTTGGAGTTGATACAGGCTTACAGAAACCAAAGCCAGGGGTAAATCTGGCCCTTGTTAAACATTTGGAGAAGTGGGAGAGGCCGACATCTGCTGCTTCTTTCCTACCTGCCTCTCACCTGCTGGCACGTGAGACCTGTCACTGACTTCAGCATGGCCCTTCCCACCATTGCGTTGGGTTTGGCGTCTCTTTCCCACATCAGGTACAGGATATGGGCTTTTCCCCATGATCCCAGCTCCATCTGGGATAGAGCAGGAGATCGGAGAACTGCTTCGATCCAGCTGATGCCAGAGCAGTCCCTGCATCCCTGCCGCATCTTTAATCTCAGTGGCTGCTGTCCCCACCCGAGACACTGCACTACATGACCCCACGTCCCTGCTAGCACTTCATGAAGCTTGTTGAGGCTGGAAATCTCAGCCAAGAGCACCTCCGGTAGCCCACACCACAGCTGTCCCAGCCCCAGGGGAACCACTAAGTCCTGCAAGCGCCATGAACCAGGGTGCAGGGGCTGAAAATAGAGGCGAGCAATGAAGGGGTGATGAGGCGGAGGTAGCTGAGCAGCTCCCCTCCACCCACGCGCTTGCACAAGCAAGTCCCTCCGGCTTTGGTGCTTCCTCTGAGCTGGCCTTTCCCAGGAGCTGCTGTAACCCTGACGTGCTGTTCCTAAACAAAATGTGTGACCCTGGGTGCTCCCTGGGGATGTTCAGCGCTGGCCGCCATGTGCTTGCCGAGATGCTGTGGACTCTCTAGGGCTCTCCCAGCATCCCAAAACAATGAACCCTGGCCTTTGCAGACTTCTCCTGGGAGAGGCTTTTGTTTGTCCAGGTTGTCCCTGCTCCCAGCCTGGGACTGGGTATTGGGGTCATCTGTTTGCTGGGGGTGAGAGTGGAGAGTATGCCACACCTCAGGATCAGGATGCTCTGTCCTCAGGCGTGGTCCATGTTAGCTTTTCCACCCCCTGCTCATCTCAGGCACTCCACCCCTGGTGTGAGGGACCCAGCAGGATTGTGCCCATGGGTTTGTCCCTCTCCAGCTGCGTTGTGAGCAGTGATGCTGTACTTGGAGGGGGGACATTACTGGAAAATAGCTCCACCGAGCTATTCCCAGCAGCCCGCACGGTCCCATGCAGAGACTCATCAGACACATCGTTATCCCTTGGGAGAAGTGTCAGGAAGAGCCATGTGCTCAGCACGTCCTCTCTGCCGCCTCCCCTGTTGTGAGCCACTCTCACGCAGTCTGCATGATAGACCATCTTTGCTCTGAGGGGACCACCAGAACCCCGCAACACGTGGCCACCACCACATTCAGAGTCGGGGAATTCTGCCAGCCTGGTGTGAGGAGCAGCGGGGGCTTGCCCAGCCATTCCCACTTCACCCTCCAGGCAGCCCTGCAGAAGAGCCCCTCCAAGTCCTGATCTCTCTTCGTCCTCTGTGGCTGCACAGAATAAAGGCCTTCCCCTCCGTTTTTTCATCGGTGCATAGAAAACCCCAAGATAACGGGCGATAAGCGGCAATCTCTTGGGCTCATCTAGCTGGGGAATCATTAGCCATGCTCATTGTGCCGGCATTCATTGGAGAGGCAGGAGAGGATGAGTCTGCCTTGCAAACAAGCCAGGAACACAGACTTCAGCCGTCTTGTCTTTATGGGAAGGACTTTTTAATTCTTGCAAAGGAAGAAAAAAAGGGTAGAAAGGTACCTCTGCAGGGGGTCTCGTTTTTCAGGACGGACTGTGCATTTTTGCAGTTTTTATTGCGCTGATACAACAAAAGCACATGCCCAAGATGGAAACAGTGACGAGAACTGATGGGTCAAAAAAGTCTTGATCCAAAAGCTTCTGCACCTTGTTACAGTGCCGAAACAAATTGCAAACCCCCCACACTTTTTGGACAAATGATAACATTTTGCCAATTGAGAGGTTCTCAGAAGCTTTATTTGAGCTCATCAAAGCGTGGGGAGTATTTAAAGCAGGTTCAACTGCTGGATTCCACCCACCCAGAGCAGGAGGGGGGCAAGACATCTGAGGTGATGGTATTGCCAAGGTGGCAGCTCCTGCTACCTCTCCCAGCTCCGTGCCCCTCGGCAGTCCAAACGGTCCTGAGTACCCAGTCAAACCCACCCTCTGCTGCAGCATCCCAGTTGCACAAGACCTTTTATTCCTCTTTCCAAAAAAAAAAAAGAAAAAGAATAAAGGCCATGGAGGGCGCGTTGGCGGTCCCCGAGTGGCCGTGGTCGGCCGGGGGTCAGTGGGGCAGGAGGCACAGTGCCGGCACAGCACGGCTCAGCCCGGAGAGGCGTCCGTGGGGAATACGCGGAGTCGGTTCAGTACAGGCCTTCTTTAATAAAAACATGAGTCAGCTGCTGGCGTGGGCAGTGGATTTTCTAAACATCCCCTCATATCCTGAGAAAGGGGGGAAAAAAAAAAAAAAGAGAGAGAGAGAAAAAGAGAAAATGGGAGGGGAGGGCTTGAGGGGGAAAAAAAGAAAAAGAAAACAGGGAAAAAGGCCAGAATTGAAAGCAGACACAGGGAGAGAGCAGCTCCTTCCCTCTGGTTTAAGGAGGCGAGAGCTGGGCTGGTCCGGGCTCCTTTTGTTTCCCGTTAGCGGGGCCCTCGCTGCTCCCCGTCATTGGCAGCCTGTGGAGAAACTCCCCTCTCCTTGCTGCTACTTTGGCCTCTCCTCCTTTTTAAATTTTTTTTTTTCTCCCCCATCGCTCTTGTCTGCCGGGGCTTTAATCGCAAGTTTTGCTCTGCAAAGGGTCCCCGCAGAGGGTGGAGGGAGGAAGTCAGAGAGACTTCGCTCCTCATTGGCGAGGCAGTTTCTCCCCTTCTCCTCCTCCCGAGGTCTCTTTTATTTATACACGCGTGCACACACCGTGCACATCCCTCGGCCGGGGGCTTCGCTCCACGTTGGGGCCCGAGGCGGCCGGACCCCCTCCCAAGTGGGCTGGGGGCTGCCCAGGGCCCTGCTGAGATGCACTAGAGGAGCAGAGCGAGGGCTTGGCTGCAGCCCAGCCCTGGCACAGCCTTGCCTCTCCTTTCGATTTTATTTTATTTATTTTTCCCCTCCTCCCCTCCACTTCGGTTCTTCCCTTCCCTCTCTTTCTCCTTTAAGTGGAAAAGCCTTGCCAGCTGGGGAAGGCTGGGAGGGCAGGGAGAGCCTCAGCAAGGCAGCAGATAAAGAGCACGGAGGAGGAGAAGAAGGAATTTCAGGGCGGCCAGTGCCCGTGGGACGTGCCACACAAGCTTTCACCCAGCGGGACCCTGTCCAAGGTAAGCCCTCGCGTCGCCCACACAGGTACTGGCTCACCCTCCTGCTCTGCTCCAGCTCTCCAGATGGGAAACCTCTAGCTGGAGGTGCTAAAGACCCCAAGTACCCTCTCCCCAAGCCAGTCCCATTGCTCTGCAAAGAGCTTTGCTCCTCTACAAGGGGCTGGCACCCCAAAACACCTTGCCAAGCCCAGGAGAGGTGGTGGTTGACAGAGAGAGGCCGAGCTCTGCAGCATCCCGTGGTAAAAGCTGTCCCGTCGGCTCTCACCAGGTCCTGGGCTGGGCTGGGTGCAGGGCGCCAAGGGGACACTGCAGCTGTAGGGCAGGAGTGGGGACTCCACCTCAGGGAGAATGAGGCCCAGGGGATCTCTGCTTCTCCCCGGAGAGCTCTTGGTGCCCCATGAATTGGGGTGTTACCTTAAATACCCAAGCCTGGTGGATATGTGAGGGCTGGGGTGTGCGTGGGGAAGGGGCTGCTTGCTGTCCCCGGTGATTAGAGGGGTGAATATGCCCTGCTGCAGAGCAGTATCTCTGCAGTGTTAGACCATCCAAACACATCCATGGGCATCCCTAAATGCAGGGTGCCCCCAGGACCACACCTCTTCGGTCTTTACATTCGGTGGGACTCCTGTCCCCATGGACCAGGCCAAGGTGGAGAGGGACATCTGCAAGACTTACTCAGGGCCTGTGCCCCAGAGTACTGGGTACTGGAGGAGGGAGAGCCTGGTAAAACCCTTCTAGGTGTGGATGTGGGCAACTACTCAAGAGTCCAAGAGCTGAGGGTCTCCAGCAGGCTGGAGCTGGTCTGGAGTGAAGCTGTGCTGACCCAGGCAGCCCCAATAACCTGGGGACGTGGGGTTGCACGATCTGCGGGGCTTTGGCCCTGGAATCATTGTGGGTTTACAGCATCCAGCTCCTGCACTCTCTTGCCAACAGGGAGACTTTCAAAGCAGGACTTGTGGTGGAAAGGGATGTTGTGCTGCTGCATCTTTGCCCCAAAGCACTGGGGGCTTCTGCTAAAGCTGTGGGAAAATAACTGAAAGTAGTCAGTTTGGCAGGGTTTGCGGGGACTTGGCAGTGCCCTCAAGTCAGTCAGTCCATCAAGAGGGGTCAGTATTTTGGAGAAGCATCAAGTCACAGTCACCCATTTGCAGCTCGCAGAGGGCTTTTCTCTCTCCCTAAAACCAGCCGTCCCTTCCTCCAGCTCAGCAGCACAGGGGGTCCTTGCTGAAGGGGCAGGTGGAGGGACCGCGGCCACTCAATAACTTGCCTCTTGGCTCATCACCCACATCCCCGCTCAGGGCTGGGGGTTCAGGGTGCCCGCAATCTGGATGAGGAGCACGGTCTGAACACAAGCACGGCCAGTTGCAAGGCTGCACTCAGGGAGAGGTTAGCTACGGCTTGTTGTTTGAAGTCCTGGGCATTTCTAGTGGGGTCCCGCAGGGCTCCAGCCTGGGCTTGGTCCTCTGCGATCTCTACATTGACTTGTCTGGGTGACAGACAAGCACATGTACTAAACTCTAGGCTGGCACAGAGCTGGGTGGGCAGCTGGTGGTGTGGGCAGATCAGAACGCAGGAGGACCCCAAAGACTCTGGGGAGAGTCTGGCATCAACCAGGCAACAACAAGCTGTGAGACCATGCCCTGGTTAGGAGTGAAATATTCCAAGGCTCTACGTGACCCAGGAGCTGACAGCCCAGGCACCTTGTACGGTGGGAAAGGATCTAGGGCCTGTAGCAGACACAAATCAGATTGCAGGGTTGTGTGGGGAAACCCACAGCTCTTCCTGTGGGATGTGCTGAAGGGCACACGGCTGGAGGCAGCACGAGCAGGTAGGGTGGAGGGAGCGGGTCCTCCGCAGCGAGTGATGCTGCGCACTTCAGCAGGGATGCGCATGGAGTGGGAAGGCTTGGGGACAGCAAGAAGGGTGATCTGAAGCCCAGAAGAGGCTGCAGAGGGCTGGGAGAGTGGTCAACAGGGCTTGTTGGTCGCTGGGTGTTGTGGGGAGGTAGCACACAGTCTTCAAGCACTGGTAAAGTCACTGCAAAGAAAAAAGTTACCTTTTAGGGGTAATGTCTAAGTTTAAGAACGTGAGGCTGGATGTCTTCCAGGGTTCAGAAAACATGTTGGGCAAACCTCTGGCTGGGGAGACGTGGGCACTGCAGCAGGGAAATGACCCCATGAGCTCTTTCAGCCTCCTTTTTGATGAGTCTGTGACAGGGTTTCCAAAGTGTTCAGAACAACACTGTCAGGAAGAGGAGAGCACCGAGCTTTTCTCCAGGACCAGGGCAAGACAAAGTTGTCTTAGTGAGCACCAGAGGTAAGCTGAGGTTAAGAAATGCTTTCAAGTTGTGAGAGCGATGCCGTACAAGAAGAGACATTGGCCAGATGCAGCATCACCCAAATGACAGACGTGTGTTCGGCTGCTGCCAGAGGGTCTGGGCAGAGACTTTTGTGCCCAGCTTCACCCAGGGAGACCAGGTGGTCCCTGAGGTCCTTCTGGCCCCAATGTCCATGCCGTGATGAAATTGGATGGGATTGCAATGGAGCAGTGGCTGAATCCCATCAAAAATGATCANTTCTGTGATTCTGTGATCCTGTGGGAGCACAGCCACCAGTGCTGGCAGCGGGGGCTGCCTTTGGCCCAGAGCTGGAAGGAGCTGAGGACTGCAAGGGGTTGGGGCTGGCTGGACACATCCTGTCCCTGTGAGGGAAGATCTGAGCAGAACACTTCGTGGAGTTTGTTTGTTTGTACTTTAACCAAGGGAAAGAAATCCCCTGGAGAGGAGATTCAAGGGGAGGGTATAGATCGGGTATTGTTTCCTGAGAGGCTGGAGTGGCTCCAGGAGGCTCCTTCCGCTCTGCCAGGCAAATTGGACATAACAAGGCTTGTTTTAGGGGTGGCTGTTTCTCCTCCTCCTCTCCCCAATTGCCTACTTAGGCTCCCCAAGCCAAGCACACCTCTGCCCTACTCCAATCCCACCGGGATGCCTCCTCCTGGAAATGCAGCACTTTCCTAACATCATGGGGGACACAGAGCAGATCCAGCCCAGGCAGGGACAGTGTCACATGCTGGGGGTGCATGGAGGAGGTGCTGGGATGGGTCTTCGCTGACCAAGACTTGCCATGGGCCCATCGCCCCCCTCGGCTTGGCAGCAGGAGATAGATGCACAGTGATGCTCTGCCCCTCACACTCTGCTTTTTCATCATTCCTGGGAGCATACCTGGCACACAGGCTGTGGCATGTCCCTGGTCTGGTTTTGTACCCTTCTCGTGCAACCACTAACCTGCAGAGCCACAGGACCATGCTGTGGAGAGCCTGTACAGGGAGCAGGGAGCTTGCAAAAGCTCCCACAGAAAGGTTGCTGCCAGGTCGGTGTAGTGTGAGTGGTGTACACCCTGCACCCATGGGTGAACTTGTCCTCTCCAGGCCATGCCCACAGGGGCACCCGCACCTTCATCCAGATCTCCGCTAACACCCGTCCTGTGCTATTCCCTGGGCTCAGCAAGAGCCAGTGCGAGATGAGGTTTGCAGGAGGATGTGGGGTGCAGAAGCAGGGAAGGGTTGGAGAGTGCAGTAACCAGGGAGCTGCGCTGGCTGTTGGACCCTGGGCTGCAAACTGGGAGACAGATGGAGTAGGAGGTACTTTCTCCCCGCTGTGGAAGGGGACTTCATGGGCAGCACCAGGGCTGCTCAGGGGGACGAGGCTCCCAACACAGGCAAACCTGACCCTCGGTGTGAGGCCCCATCCTGCCAGTCCTTCTGCCTTCCCCCTTCTGGCCCGTCTACCATGCGAAAGAGTCTGTGACTGAAATCTTAATGCTACCGAGACACAGTAATTGGCACCAATTAAATTGCTACATTCATGTTTGAATTGCTTTAACTGGCGAGACACACTGTCTTATTTATACAAAAAAATATGTTTGCTTGTGGGTTTGTCTGAACCAGGGCCAGCAGAAAATACACCATTTCGAGTCCTGCTCTCTGCAAGCGCATTCTCTGCTCACAAACTGGAAGTCACCTCAGTTTCAGCCTTTGCCAAGTGAATGGTTGGAGAACAGAAGCCCCGCTTTCGTCCAGCCGAGTCCTGCCACAGCACAGAGAGGTCCCCTCCTCTCTCCCTGCAGGCAGCTGCCAAGTTTCCCTCTCCAGCCTGGGAGCTGTTTGGGAGAATATGGTCTGATTCAGGAATTGCTGGTGGGGGGAGTTGGTGCCCATTTGAAAGCTGTGCTCAGGGAAGGACAAGGGATGCTGGCAGCAGCCAGCCCTGGTGCTGAGTCCTGCCTCAGCTTCTCCTCCGGAGGATCCGTGGTGTTTGGTGCGCAGGGGCTGTTTGCAGAGCATGGGTGCAGAGGGGAGCTGATTTTTTGCTCTGTGACTGAGGGTAAAGGAACTGCTGAAGGTTACAAAGGACCCTGCAAGCAGGATGGGCAGCACAGCTCATGCTGCCTGGCCAGAGCACATAGGAAGATGGTACCCAAGAGGGAGGCATCCCTTGTGCAACCTGTGGATGTGCAGGGGATGTGTTGACTTTCTGCGCCTCCTACTCTGGAAAGCTCCATTGCTGCCCCCAGGTCCTGCTGTTATAAGGAGGTGGGAGCCAGACCCTCATCATGCACAATTGTTAGCTGGAGGTCTGACCTCAGATTGCCAGTGGGCAGGAGGGGAGGTGTGGGGTGAGGGAGGCTGTCCCCAGCGCTGCAGTTTGGCTGTCTCTGCAGTCCTGGTGCTGGCTGCCAGCACCCTGGTCTTCCTGCCCCAAGGGTGAGCTTATGCAGGAGGGGGCAGGATCAGCCCCCAGCTCCAAGTGCTGCATTAACAGCTGAATCTTGTTCCCTCTCAGATACCCAGAAGTAGCAGGGCCAAATCAAACACAGCCCTGCTCTGAAAGCTGCTTCTGCCCTTTATACCCCAGCACTACCTGGGCCCATCCTCTCCCACCCTGGCCATGGTGCCAGGTGCCTTTCCAGTTCCTGCAGATGGGCAAAGGGTGCCCTGATCGCAGAGCTGCTGAGCACCTAATCCCAGCCACGAGCGCCTAAAACCCCGGAACAAAGCAATTAAGCTCGGGTCTCTCACAGGCAGCTGCGAAGAGAGGAGACGAAGCATCCACACAGATTATCTCCTCCTCCCTGGCAGTTCCACGTCTCAGGAAAGTGTTCAGAGGAGGATCAGGTTGCTCACCCTTCCCTGGGCTGTGTGGCTGGTAAGACCACAACACTCTGACTGCTCCTGGGGCTTTGCAAAGCCCCTACATCCTACCAGGGCTCAGGATGGCTCTTTTTCTCCTCCTGCCTCCATCACCCTCCCCTCGCAGCTGGGGATTAGTTTTTAGTTAGAGTCATCCAGAACCTTCAGCTCCAGCCCTGACCCCATCATAACAACCACCCTCAAATAGTGACCATGAGCAGGTGCTGATGTGCTGGGGACTGTTTTCCTCCTCTTGTGTACCTTTGCAGAGTGCATCCCTTGAATCTCTGTGGGATGGCAGACACAGATTCCTGTGAGGAAAGCCCTGGAAGTGCCAGGACATGGCATGAGCAGTCAGGACAGTGCCTGGCCCAAGGTCCCACACCCCATTTTCCTTCTCCACTCTGCTGGTGGTGGAAAAACAGTGGGTGAGCGGATGGGCTCTGCTCAGAGAGGCAAACCCCATCCAGCTGCACATGCTCAGGAGCTGAGACCCACAGATATCCTACTCTGAGGATGGAGGGTCCAGAGAGCTCTTTGAGTCACTGCTGCCAGCCAGCCCTGAGGTTTTGCTGCCCAGTTGGAGGTGAAGCAATGCAGGGAGATGTGTAGGTCCTGGTTTGGGTGCCCTGCAGCCATGTTCATACCTCGCATTGCTCACATGCTTGTGAAGCAGTGTGGTGTCTTCTCCCAAAACGTTTTTGCTGTTTGTCAGCGGCAATAGAGAAGCAGAGGGACAGTCCTGGGCAGCCCCAGCTGGGTTTTGTTGAATCCTCTAAAGCATCCTGCTGGTGAAGGGCACTGGCAAAGGCTCGAACGCTCCCAAGGGGCACATTTGTGCCTCCCCCAGGGGGTGATCACACTGCAAGGGGTGTGACCCGAGGTTGAACAGAACCCCGCTCCCCACACCCAGTGTGAGCATCCCATCACGCACAACTTCAAGGCTGTGCTCCAAAAGGCTGGCCAGCCCCCAGCACCAACATAGACCAGTCCCAGCATCACCACGGGCCAACCCCAGCATCACCATGGCCGTGGCACCCACCAGCTGCCCTGGGGAGACCAAGGCGGGCAGGATTCGGCCTGGACGAGGCAGGAGGTATGCAGCAAGGGATAACCAGGCACCGCATCAGCCATGCCCAGCATGTGGCAGCCATTCCTCCCAACACCCCCATCCCTTCTTCCTCAGCCCCAAGCAAAGCCCGATCATCGCCCAGGGTTTTCCCACAGCCCGGGCCAAGCTCACAGGCTCCGGGGAGCAGTCCCGCCGGCCCCGGGCCCCGGCCTTTCCTCCGAAAGCGGAAGCGGGGGAGCATGCGCAGCCGAAAAGGCCACGAATACCAACACTCGGGGCTGGGGGATTATTTATAACGCTGGCACCCCTCCAAACAGATGTTTCGTTTTATTTTGAACTTGCACTAAATAGGTCACTCGTTTCCTCCATCTCCCATGGGCTGAGGATGGAGGGGGAAAGCGGGGGGATTAGGGGTGAGAGAGCAGGGCTCACCACAGTCCCACGTCCCTCTGTGCCAGCTCCTCACAGCAACACTTTGCGGACAGCCGGTGGCCGAAGGTTTGGTGGATCACGTACGTGGATGTCGTGGTCCTCTGTGTTTGGAGAGGGAGGATGGCCACAGCTGAAACAGGGTTGCGTGGGGCTCACCACCCCACCCCATTCCTCTCATGACTGACCCCTGGGCTGCTGAATCATGCTGCTGGGGCTCAGTGTGGACTAGTCATCCTTCCCAGCAGCCTCCCCCCTGCTTTGGAGTCACGGTCCTCATTTTCAGCTTTCTGACAGATGCTGTCAAAGCTTGCGATAGCCCCTGGCAGGCTGGCCTTGGAGGAGGCTGGCTGTGCTAGCTCATATCCTGCCGTCTGCTGCAGGACCAGCACCCTCATGACCACACAACCACCTCCTCCAGGTGCCACTGAAGCTGGGGCCCAGGATCTGGGGTTCTGGGAAGGGGCTCCGGACACACCAGCCACACTCTGTGCAGCAGAGGCAGATAGGAGAGATATCCCTGACTGTGGGCATGATGGCCCTGAGCTCTTACTGCTCTGGAGGTGGCATTTGCCTCTGCTTTAACCATCTCCTAGAGAGCTTGATCCACACCAGGGTTGTGGCTTTAATCACATTTTCACAGACCAAGGATTTCTGGCAAAACCACTCAGAGGGTTCAGGCATTTGGAATGCTGCCTGTGAGAGCTTGTGAAACCTCACCTTTGCATGACTAAAAGAAACCCCCAAAGCCAGGCACATTGCAAACTGGCACCCCGAGCTCTGGCATCCCTTGGTCTCACCATCACCTCAGGACTCTCTTGGAGCTGGCAGGTGGCTGGATGAGGATTTTTTGAGCAAGGATGGGCTGTGGCACCGCGGGGACTCTCTAGCCCCTCTGCTCCTCTGCCTGGTTTCAGATTTCCTACCTCTGTGTTTTATCAGCAGCTGTTTATGGGCCCTGGGAGGACAGGCTCCCCGTGTGTGTGCCCTGCCTAATTCTGGCCATGTGCTGGGAAAAAGAAAAAGGGCTCTGTGATGATAATCTGGCCTGTGAGTAAACGCGGTGTCATGGGAGCCGAGGGACCCCAGAGGAGAGATGTTGCAACTCCGGACGGTTCCAGCCAAGTTTT
>WEIS01032153.1:79776-96327 GCA_013389965.1 Todus mexicanus | reverse complement strand
GGCTCTGGCAACCTCAGAGTGAAGCAGCTTTTCCTCATGTACCTGCACAAGACACTTGATCCCTGAGCTCTGATGTAGACACCTGACTGGGGAGAGGCTACCTGTGGATCAGCCCCAGCCCTGGTATCAAGACAGCTTCAGTGGAGCTGAAGCAGTTCAGATCCCTAGAAGAGCTGGACCGTGATGTCTTCAAGCACTGGGCAATGCCAGGAGGTTATGGTCCTGCTGAGCTGCTTTGGAGTTGAGTGTGTGAGGTGGGCTTGTGTTATCAGGAGCTGGGAGCTTGTGTAAGCAGAATACAAATGGTGAGGATGTGCTGGGATGTCCAAAGAGGAGAGAACAGCGTAAGAAGGTCAAGGGGTGAGGAAATGGGGGTGAGCCTTGCTCCCTGCACCCCTAAGGCTCCCAGCTGCCCTGCAGATGTGGCTTGTGCACAGGGCAGGCAAGGCTTGAGTTCCATGATTGTCGAGCACTTCGCCGGGCGACAGCATTGACCCTAACAGTAGCATGGCTTGACCAACTGCTGCCAACCCCAGGCAGAGCACCCTGGGAGGTGACAGGGAAGAGGGAAGCTACAGGGACAATCCTGACCTGCCACATGCCAATGGAGTCCTACCAGAGTTATCACAGTTCCACGTGATGCACACAAAGCAAATAATGCCTGAAAGGAGGGGACCTCGTCTTCTAGAGTCACTCGGCTCCTCTCCAGTTCCCACCAGGATCAGCTCAGCTTTGCAGAATTAGGACAATCACAGACCTAAGGGACGAGCCAGCCCTGCATGTTCCAGAGCTCCTTCCCTGCCTTCACGTGCTGGTGGGACTCTTTGGCTCTGCTTCAGCCCCAGCTGGATCTCTGCAGCCTTTTGACCACCAAGAGAGGTAAGAGGAGCTCCCAGAACCCTCTGCCATTCTCCCTCTCTCACAACGGGTTATTACTCTCTCTAAATTACCCAAATCCACCCAGTTTCTCTTCACATACAAACAGCATCGTCCATATCAACAACGCTCCACACCAAATGCTACCAGGTGACTGCTTAAATCCTGCTCTGAAGTTTTACGACACTTTCTTCTGAGCTTGCTCCAGCTCAACAACCAGCTGCCTTGCCAAGAAAAATCAATTAAGGGCATTGCTGAGCTCTCTGCCCAGATGGAGACACCAAGTTTTGGCCAAAGCTTTCGCAGCCAGTTCTCTGCATCTCAGAAGGTCACCATCAGAAATGAGAGCTCTCGGTGAGCACCAAGCATCAGGAATTTCCTAGTCACCTGCAGTACACCGCATCTCCCTACCTCCTTCGGTCATTCTCAGGTCCTGCTCTGACAACCAGCCCTGCTGAAGTCGACAGGAGCTTTCCCTAAGGAAAGGGGGGGTCAGACTTGGGGATGTGGCCCATGGCTGGACACCCACCCCCAAACCCTTCCCCAAGCACTCTTGCCTTCTCCCACATCGCGCTGCTCCTGCATTCGAGGCTTGCAGCCCAGATGTGGAGATGCAGGAGGTGTCACATCCAAGGGATNGGTCAGACTTGGGGATGTGGCCCACGGCTGGACACTCACCCCCAAACCCTTCCCCAAGTACTCTTGCCCTCTCCCACATCGCGATGCTCCTGCATTCCAGGAGGTGTCACATCCAAGGGACGTGAGACCATTTTGTGTCAGTGAAGGGAAGGGGGGGTTCCTGGGGGTGTTTCTCAGCAGCTGGGCAGGGGGCTCATTGCATTGCACCATGAAGGGTTGTTCCCCAGGGGGGAAAACAAGCAGAGACTTGGGGCATCGTTCAACACCAGCATTTCTCAGGGGGAGTTTAAGAACGGATCAGCCTTTGAGCCTTTTTGAGTCCTACCATATCCTCTCACCTCCTTTACAGGTCTGGTTGCTCCTTTTGTTGCCATCGCATAGGTGGCTACTGGGAGAGCTTGGGAGGTGGGCTCAGAGCCCAGCTTCTCCCCAGAAGAGATGCAACGTGGGGACTCAGTTTCCCCCCATTCAGAGACTCATGGTCTACGGGAATCCAAGAGAAGACCGTGGGGCAAGCCCGTGGCTGGTTCTAGTCCATTTTCTGCTGGTGGGAACCTCACCAAGCTCTCTGCAGACTCTTACTCCTGACTGTGACATTTCCAGTATCGCCCACCCCTTTGTTTTGCCTCCTTCCTTCACAGACAAGTGAAAAGCCTTTGGTGGGGCAGGACCAGTCCGGGGCGGGGGAATTTGCACCTGGGTCCGAGTGGATCTCAATTGCCCAGGGGCAGCTTGTGGGGCTGCAAAGTGCAAGTTGAAAGTTAAAAGCAGCATTTTTTTCTAATTAATTATTGGTTTCTTTCAGGTAACGCTGAGATGGTCTAGTGCTGGGGCCAAGGCGAGCTGGGTTTGGGGAAGCTCCCTGGTCACCTCTGCTCCTTTCCCACCGAGGACAGTGCACATTGCACCTTTCAAAGGCTGCATCAGCTGCACAAGCCAGAAAACTGGTCCTAAGGATGGAAATGGGCTCAGGTCACCAACACCGTGGTCTTCTCCAGGGAGCAACAGCATGATGCTGAGCATCTCTACGTGCCTGCCGTGAAACGCGGTGCATCGCCCCATGGAGAAGGAGGCTCCTGGCCACACGCAGCCTGATCCTGCAGCAGAGCATCCCCAAACCCAGCGCGTTGCCTGTGGTGGCACCAGCTGTGCAAACAGGCTTCTTCTCCAGGAGCTCCTCGTGAACACGTTTGCCACCTAGCTGACAAAGCTCTACTGCCTCTGGGTTCCCCTTCTCCAGCAAAGCACACTCAGGGCTAGTCTCTGCTCTTGCTCCAGGTGTAACCCCGGAGTCATCCCATCAACCTGCCTTCCGAGCGTTTTGGAAGTCATTAAATGTGAAGGTGCTGCTAAGTTCTGGTCTCACTGCCTCCGAGGTGTATCCTACCAGTGCTGCTGCTGCTGCTGCCCGAAGGGTTTTGGACATAGTGTAAAAGCAAAGCTCCTGGACGAGCGGGGCCGCCCGCGCTCGTTGGCGGCGAGGGGTGGGGAAGGCGCCTATACACACCTGGGACGGAGCCGGGGAGCTCCGCGCCAGCCCAGCCCCGGGGCCCCTCAGTCCGACCACTCGTTATCGTCCAGCTCGGAGTCGTCGTCGGACTCGCTGTACTCCACCGCGATCCGGCGAGACAGGATCGTCGCCACGTCGTTACCCACGGGCTCTTTTTTGGCCTCCTGTTCCCATTGCTCCTGGACTTTCCGGAGTTGGATTCCTAGGGTGGGGAAGGAGAGGAGGCTTTAAGGGCAAGGTGCCCGGCACCNGGCCGAGCCGGGGGCCAGCGCGGGCGGAGCGGAGATGGGGCTGTCGAAGGCGGTCTGCGCCGAGGGGATGACGGGCGGCGGGGGCGGTGGGGCGGGCGGCACGAAGTACTCTGCCATCGGCACCGGCTGCGGGCTGCAACGGGAGGGCAAAGTCAGCGGGACGAGGAATGATGGCACCCACCACCCATCCTGGGCATCGACGGGCTGAGCTGTGGCTTGGTTTGCTCTGGAGCCTCCCGTGAGCTCTGTCCTCACGAAGGTGGAGGGCTCTGCGCTTGGGATGAGCTATGGGGTGTGGGCTGGTGGGAAGGCAGCCAACACCTCAGGGGAAAATGGNTGCTGCTGCTGCTGCTGCCCGAAGGGTTTTGGACATAGTGTAAAAGCAAAGCTCCTGGACGAGCGGGGCCGCCCGCGCTCGTTGGCGGCGAGGGGTGGGGAAGGCGCCTATACACACCTGGGACGGAGCCGGGGAGCTCCGCGCCAGCCCAGCCCCGGGGCCCCTCAGTCCGACCACTCGTTATCGTCCAGCTCGGAGTCGTCGTCGGACTCGCTGTACTCCACCGCGATCCGGCGAGACAGGATCGTCGCCACGTCGTTACCCACGGGCTCTTTTTTGGCCTCCTGTTCCCATTGCTCCTGGACTTTCCGGAGTTGGATTCCTAGGGTGGGGAAGGAGAGGAGGCTTTAAGGGCAAGGTGCCCGGCACCCGTGGGTGCACCTCATGTGCAGCATCCCCCCGATTAGACATACTGGCTGAAATGAGATGGCTGCAACCCCCTTGCAGGAGGATGCATGAGATTATAATGCTATGTGAGATAACGATGTGATTATGAAGCTAATGAAACCAATCTCCTCCTCTGCTTCCAGTTGACCTGAAGAGGCTGGACCTTCTCAGAGGTTAAATCTACCATTCGACCTGAAGATTTGCAGGAAGGAGAAATGGGAGAAGCTTTGGAGCACATCATCCGCTACAGCCTGGAAGGAATCCCCAAGAGCTGCTGGTCATCCCTGCGGGTCTCCATCCCACCTCCAGCGATGGGTTTCTCCCTCCACCTCCCTACGCTGCATTTCTTCCCCTCCGCAGGTCCCACCTGCCCACCCGGGGCTCACCACGCGCTCACCGAAGCCAACACCACCCAACTCTACACCAAGAGGTATTTTGCCACTGCAATGGCAGTGTCGGGGACCTGCCCCCGCCTCCCAATTCCTGCTGCCGCCACCCCCGGCGCTCACCCCTGCGGATGGCTGCCAGCAGGTCGCTCCGGGCATCGCTCATGGGCATCAGCGGGATCTGCGGCTTCCGCGGCTCCACGGTGGGTGCCGGCGGCGACGCCGAGTGCGCCGGCGAGGTGGAGATGGCGGGAGGCCCCGGCGGAGGCGGCGGGGGTGCCACCNGTCCCTTCCACCCACCCTGTCCCCTTATCTGGGATGAGGTTACCCTAAAAGTGCTCCTGACCAATTTGGCCTTGGGTCTCACCAGCAGTTTTGGATCACAGCAGCCCCCGAGCGGGCTCTCCCTGCTACATCAGCCCAGAAATGAGGGGTGTCAGCCCCCCATCGAGCCCCCCCTTCCCCTGGACACCCTTCCACCAGGAGAGAAGAGGCAGAAGCAGCCCTACCCGTAATCCTTGACTAGGTGAGGTCTCGGCCCGTTGAGGATGGCCTCGGGGGGCTGCGGCGCGTGGGGCTGCTGGAGGCGGTTGAGGCTGTTCTGCCGGCTGCCCGCTGCCGGCGCCGGGCGGTAGACGTGCTCCTGGGGGGTGGCGGCCGCCAGCACCCCCTCCTTGTGCTCCGCCGGGGCCAGGTGGGACGCCGGGGCCAGCAGCTGCGCGGGGTGGTTGGGGCTCGCCGGGTACGAGTGGTCGGCCGCGTCCGACGCGTAAGATCTGCGGCACAGGAAAACCCAACGCTGGAACGGAGTGGGGTCAGGGGGACGTGGGATTGGGAGAATTTGGGGGTTGAGGAGACAAAACAAAGAACGGCTGCACAAATACAGAGGTACAAGGAAGCAGAGAGATAGCGGAGGGGAGGTGGACACCAACAGAGCTGAGCTGGTCTCTTCCTAAATGGAAATTGCTCTGATTTTATCCCACCACCAAGGCTGCTCCTGAGGTCCAGGATGTGACCCTGGCAAGCATTGGCTGTCCACGAAGCTACTCTGGGTTTACGGCTCATCACCCCGAGCCTGCTGCAGGCACCACGTCCCCCACCCCCCAAAGACGGAGAAGAAGAGAAAAGCAACGGAGAGCAGGTGAGCTAAACGCGTAGGAGGAAAAACCTGCCTATTATCTGGGGACAGTGATCCTTCCGATGACGCCATGTGATAGGGGGATGGTGAGAACCTGTTATCGGGTCGGAACTCTTTATCATACGCCATCATGTTCCATTCCAGGCGCCGGTTGCGGGCTTTCCTCACTTTCTTCACCTCCCGGGTGGAGTCCTCCACCAGCCGCTGCTCCTGGGGACACACATTAAGCCACGGCTCCATCTCCAGCCCGGCTCCTCCGGACTGTGAGGGGTACGCAGGGAGCATTGAGATGCACCCATCACAGCATGGAGGAGCACGTGGGGTGCACCAGGAAGGTGACTGTCCCCCAGGTCCCGGGCAGCCCCAGCTCCAGCCCCCCCAGTGTCCTCTGCCTGCCCGTTACCTTCTGCCTGCGCTTCTCCTTTCTCTTATCTTCTGTTGCCTGCAACATTTTCTCCTTCCATAAGTTGAAGAAGTAGGAGGGATCGGTGTAGAACTTGAGGCCGTCCTTTTTGTCATCCCTGGGTGGGTGGGAAGGGAGAAGATGGGGTTACCTGCCGCAGGAGAAGACCTCCCTTTGCCTGAACGGGCAGGATTGGTACAATCCCAGCCATAAGCTGCTGTCCCACCATGAACACATCCAACACAGAGGTCACTACCTGCAGTACCGCCCTTGCCAAGCAGCAGGTGGAGTGTGCCTCCCAGTACCTCTCCCAAAAAGGGTCTCCCAGGACCCCCAAGGAGCAACGCGCTGGCCACTCTACCTGTAGGGCGTGAGGATGTTGAGTGGCGGGGGCTTGTCGCAGCGCTGGTACATCTCCATCACCGGGTTGGGGATGGAGTTGCGAGACACGACCTGCTGGTTCTGCACCGTGGAGCTCTTGAAGGCTTTCCGCATGTTGATGTCCTGCAGTGAAACTGGGGGGAGCGGGAAGAAGACGGGATGCAGGGGTGATCTCAGCCCCCCGAAACAGGGCACAGGGGGTGGTCCGGCCCCGAGCGTTTGTCTCAACCCGCTTGCTCCCATCATCCCAAAATAGCCCCAGCCCCTCACCTTCCTCCACAGTGGAGTCCAGCTGCGTCACCTTGATGACCAGCAGGTCCACCCTCTCCTGCAGCGAGTTCATCCGCATGTAGAAACTGTTGGCTTCGTTGAAGAGCTCGCCGAAGATGTCCTCTGCGTGCCTGCCTGGCAGAGGGCAACACGCACCCGTCACGGGCGAGGGTGGCAGGCAGAAAGCCCTCGCCCAGCCCAGCCCGTGGCCCACACCCCTCCCAGCAGCTCTTGTGGGGCTCTCCCCGGCTTTCCTTTCCTGGGAGCTGAGCTTCATTTTCTCCCAGACCTGGCAAAGCGCCGCACAGAGAGGGGAGCACAAGCCAGGAGAACAACCCCAGGTCCCTGCGCTGTTCCTCACGAGACTTGTGCTCTAGACCCTCATCCATCTTCATTGCTCCAGCCCCTTGGTGTCCTTCTTGGAGTGAGGGACCCAAAACGGAACCCAGCACTCGAAGCTGTGGCTTGTTCCCTTTAGCAGTTCTTTTCCTGCAGCACTTGGTGCATCGCTCATTCTTAGGGCCATGATCACCACAGAGCTGAGCAGAGCATTGCTGACACCTGTAGGCTACAGCACCCAGCCTGTCACAGCGCCCCAGCTCCTCGGGCTTTCCTCAATCAAACAGCCCCTGAGATCATGGTGGTTTCAGAATCTGCTCAGAGCACCACCTGGTTGAGCTCCTTGAGCTTCCTTTCCCCCTGGACAAGCTGGCCATGGTCTGAGCACCCATGGATGCTGCTCGCGGAGCCACCAGCCTTCCAGCAGCTCCCTAAATACAGGCTTTATTTTTCTGAGAATATTCTAGAGAAGAATTTGGTTCTGGAGGGGGCAGTAGGAGAGGGTGTCCTGCAGAACCTGCGCTCCTCTCTCTATTTTAAGTCGCTTTTCAGCAGCGAATTAGGCTGCCCCTATTAAACCTTCCCGCTGACGTGCGCGATGCTCCTGCCCTCCCTGTTCCTGCTCAAATCAGTCCTAGGGCAGGAAGGCAGCTGAGGATTTAGACCTTCTATATAGTCCTCTCCTTGACATAAAGCTTAGATTAAAAAGGGCAGGTTGTTGGCGGGTTTTTTCAAATCTTCACCTGACCTTCCTATTTCTGGCCACGTCGAGCAGCAAAGGGGCTCGTGAAGGTTTTTCATCCCCCACTGCACAGACCAGCTCTGGGAGGAGAACAGGTCTTCAAACTGTCCCCGTGTCGCCACTTTTGGCTTGGTCCTGAGCATCCTCCTTTTCTGATTAGCTGGATAATTCCCAGAAAATTCAGGGTGGCCGCAGCCTGCCTGGCTCTCACGTAGCCATTTCTTTGTGATTAGAACCAGAGCAAGTGATTGTGGTGTCCCACCAGTGTCCCCCCAGTGTCCCAGCAGCATCCCGCTGCGCCCATGCTGGGGTCGCTGCGCCGTGACTTACTGAGGCTGCCCAGCTGCTTGATGATGGCAGCCAGGGTGCTGTTGGTGACACATTCCAGCTCACTCGTCACCCCCTCGGGAAGAGCCCCCCGGCACAGGTGCCGGGGCTCGATGTTCCTCTTCACCAGCGGCATGCTGCCGGCGAGCCCTCACGCCTCCCCTGGGCAAAGCAGAAGGAAAGAAAAGAAAGACAAGGCACAGCTTTGGCCATTTGCCTGTTGTTTTTTCTCCCCATTCCCTGCCTCTCCCCGCGCCAGGGAGTTGTTCTTTCTGCACCAGGATATGGAGGATGCAGCCCGTGAGGCAGCAGCCAGGGCTTTTCCACACAGGGTATGCTCTGTGGATGCCAACCTCTGGATGATGGCGCTGCCAGGATGGAGACGAGGACCATGCCAGGCTCTGTCTCTACCCTTGTGCTCCGTGCCTGGGGAACCTTTCCCGTTTACCTTCCTGGAGCTGCGCTGAATGCGGGAGCAAACCCCCACGTGCCGCAGCCTTTCAGCCGACCCCGAGCAGCCTCATCCAACCCAAAGAGCGGGCGGGAGCGAGCGAGCGGCTTGTAATGCCATTATTTCCAGCTCAGTGCAAAGCTCTCTGGGGTTTTATTTGTGCACGCACTAGGCCGAGGCCAAGCTGCCGAGCCCAGCTCGGCCCTGCTCTCCGCGGCATCCCTGCGTGGCCCCTGCTTTGCCGCCAGCCCCGCGTGATTCGTTTTCTACGGGGCTCAAGGAGATGGAGGGAGATGCTCACACCCAACGGCCTCATCTCCAGCGACAGCAGCCCCAGGAGCTGGCGAGCAAGGATGAAGGATGGGCAGGGTGGGGCAGGAGGCAGGGGGTGCTGTGGGAAGGTGACCCTGGTGGCGTGAAGGGTGAGCGGTGTGAACCAGGCTGAGAAAGAGGGAAAAAAGGAGCACTTATTGACCATGGTGGTGTCTCCTGGGGCTGGGACAGACAGGCACAAGGCAGGCGGTGACCCCGCAGCCTTGCACGAGGGGAATCTTATGTGACATGAGCTCAACGAGCCTCAGCTCCGCTCCCAGTGCAAAGGCAAACTGGCGGCTTTAGCGTTGGAATTGCCACAGGTGGGATCCTGAGCTGATAAAGACTGAAGAACACAAACGGCCTTTCCAGCTCCACAATGCAGCCAGCTGAATCCCCCCGTTGCATGTCTCAGATACCCCCCATCCAGCCCGTCTTTCAGAAAACCCCGCTCTGCTTTGGCTTCCGAGCAGAGCCGTGCAGAGCCGGGAGCGAAGCAGCCGGGCACTGACAAGGGAGCCAGCGATCTGCAGAGTTCACATTTTTTGGCCCCGGCGGCGTTAGACAGAACAGTTCCCCATTGATAGCACCCGGCCAGCGCTCCCGTCCCCCCGCCAGCTCCTCCACAGTTTTCAAATGCAAATGCAAGCTCCCTCCACGAAGGAGTCCAAAACTTGCTTCTCAATCCTTCCTATCGAGCTTCCCAAAGGGCTGATTGTGCTCCCGGATCTGTAGATACAGGGGGTGACCGGCTGGGCTCCGCTCTGCCCCTGGGGCAATCGGGGTGCCGTGGGAAGGACCTCAGCCCTGAACTCTCCTGGGGGTCATACGATGCTTTGGGCTCAGAGCAAACTGTGCATCCTCCAGCATGTCCCAAAGCCACCGCACGTGGATGGTGCGGCAGCTGCTGCCCCTGGCTCCCCGAAATCACCCAGAGGCTCCTGCCAACTGGTTATTTTTCTGCTCAGAAAACTGTGGCAGAGTTTGCAGGGCAGGCTCTGGGTGGACTCTGCTCTGGCCACGTACAACCCTGCTTTCTGGGCACCCCCTGAGCGCCTGCCCAGGCTGCGTAAAGAGATGAGGAGCACGGGGAGCTTCGCTTTGAGCCGGTTGGATGTGTCACCCCAAAACCTGCGTTCAGAGGTTGAGCCCCAGCACGTCCCTGAGGGGGGGGTTCCCCTCGCACGGCGGCTGCAAGGATGGGAGGACTGGGGGCAGAGAGGCTAACGAGCTGCTTGGGCCCAGTAATTAGAAGCGAGGAACAAAGAGCCATTCTCAGCATCCGCCTGGGATACGGCCACTGGCACCCGGGGCCTTTTGTCCCCGCGCAGGGGGCCTGCGAGGAATCGGGGCCACCCGCGGCTCCATCCCCCATGGAGGGGATCGAAAGAAAAAAGGATTCAAGGTCTGAAACTCGTCCCAGCAGGGCCAGACTTGAAGAGGGGCAGGAGCTGGGTATGTGGCCTGATAACAGCATCTGAGACCGTGCCATGGGAGAGAATCCCTGGAGAAGAGAAATCCCTTTAATCTCCCCCCAAAACGCCCTACCAAGGCTCAGAGCTGGGAGCAAAAGAAACCACTGAGGAGTTTGGCACGCAGCTTTAGGCTACGGTAGCCAGGACTGGCAACTTTGGCCAAGCCACGGGAGAAGCTTTTTTATCTCCCTGCTGAACATCTGCTAACAGGAACACAGGGATTAGAAACCCCTGGAATCCCCTCCAGCGACTGGAGCCATCTCAACCTGCTGCTCACCACCCCTTGTGCACCAGCGGCACCAAACCTCCGCCTTCTGAGCTGAAAACCCAACTTCTGACCTCAGCCCCACGATCTCGAGGCCCATCTCGACTCAGGAGACCAAAAGGCTTTAGATGGGGATGGGCTACAGATGACAGCAGTTTAATTTCTGTCCTCACAGGCCCATCTTACCTCCAGTTACCAAGAGGCTGCGCACAAACCCTGAGCGCTCACGGCTTGGCGTGAGCCCCAGCAAACTGCTGCTCGGTTATGTCCAGAGCTGCTCCTGTTTGTGCTGATATTTCAGGTCATTTCCAAGCTTCGAGGGGGGTGATTTTGGTGGCGGGTCCTCAGACCTTCAAAGAAGGGCTCCCAAGAGCAGGGATCGGCCGGGCGCAGAGGTGACTCCCTGGGGCAAGGGAGAGGAGCTCAAACACGGACAGAGTTTGGCCAAGAGCAATTCTTGTTTTCTTCCACACGTATGGACAGATTGGAACCCACCTCAGTGCTCAGCACCGGGGGCCACCACCAACACACAGCGTGCACCAGGCTTGGCAGCAACCACTGTGGCCTCTCCAGTACAGCCCAGCTGGGCATTGCCAGGCAACCAGTAAAGCCACACGTGGGCAGCAGCAGGGCCAAATCACCATCCTCCAACGGGCTCTACTGGCCCTTGATGGCCCTGAGCAGCCTCACCTGGGACCCACACCCCACCCATGGGCCCAGGAGGTTATTTAAGCTCAGTTGTGGGTAGTGTTCCCTCCCTGAAGGATGTTGCTGGTCTTCAGTCCTGCTTCTGGCCGTGCTCTGCTGGACCTCACCTCTGTAAGCAGCTCTGAGGTAGGTCCCTTGGGTGGGTGTTGGCACCCAGGGCAAGTTCTGAGTTTGGGATGGTCTTTGGGGTGGGTGTTGGAGCTGTGTTGTTGCCCTGTTTTCATCCCGGGGTCTCCTTTGGCTCCTGCCTCCTGGTTGCTTGATTCTGAGGGTGTCTGGGGCTTCCACCAGACCCTGCTGCCTCCAGACCCTCACTCCTCTGCCCTTACTGGCTCTGAGAGAGGGGTGATGGTGAACTCCTGTGCTGGGGTCACCACGGGCTCCCACTTGTCATCCCCTTGTGGCCGCCAGCCTCGCCACACCCTGAGAAGAGCAGAGGCTTAACGTGAGCCTTTGATGATCTTGTCCTTGTGCTGTGAGGAGGGGAGGCTTGATCCAGGGCAGGTGGGATGTCCGGCCTCAGTGTCCACGCTTGGGTTGAACATTGGGAAGGGGTTTCCACCTTGACGGGCTGCTCCAGGTTTGGTGGAAGGTTTTGACCCTGCTGAGGCAGCCCTGGGCTGGGCTCTGCTGTGAAATGCCAGCTCTGGGATGGAGAGTGTGAAAAGGAGCTCCTGAAGTCCTCCCTCGGGATACGGGTGTCTATCTGCACTGGCGATGGATGCTTGTAGGTGAGGATGAGCATTTCTTCTGCTGGGTCTGCGAACATCAGCCAAGTTCTAGTATTGCTTACGTAGGCTAAAATCCACGAGGTTTTGTGGTCTCCTGAGTGGAAGTGAGGAGCCCTCAGTGGTATAATGCTGGTGTCAGGAGGCGGAAAATGGAGCAACAAACTCAGCAGGAATTTTCTGGAGGTGGAAGGCAGGAGGAGTGTGACCAGCTGGGGGCTTGCTGGGAGCCACTAGCATGATACAGGCACACTGCAGGGGCTCCCCCATCACTCATCTCCTCTCCTCGACTGCTGAAAGAGTCAATAACTCTGAATTTTGCTGTACTGGGAAGTGGCACAGGTGAAAGGCAGTGGTGAGAGCCTCAGCTGTCAGGTCAGTCCCTGCAGACCAGGCTGGCAGTGTGGCTTGCAGATGCTGGCTCCCAGGTGAACCCTACAGCTGGCTCCATCCAGGTGTCATTCTTCATCTCAGCAGCCATCACATCTGGCAGCTGAAGTCCCTGGGGTCAATCGGGGGCAGAAAAGCAGCTCTTGGTTTGTACGAGGGTCCAAAAAACCCAGAGCTTTGTGTCCAGCCGTTGCTTCTTACGGACTTTGCAATATTTTTCATGTACATAGCTATCTCCTCACCTCCACTGCACCCCAAAGCCCACCCACCTTCTCCCACTGGGTAGGGGATTGAGCTGTGACTTGCTAAGCCAAGCAGGATTCCATGGTGGGGTCCAAAGCGATCTGAAGGACCCAGCATTTTCTGGATGACTACAAGGAGGGCTGGGCTGGGTGATGTGTTTCTCAGATGCTGGCTAATCCCCGTGGCAGATGTTTGGTTTGGCAGGTGCTTGATACCTGTACCCTTGGCCCCAATGCCCTGCTTCACTTCCCAGGGCAGTGGTGGAGTCACCATCCCTGGAGGGGTTGCAAAGGCATGGAAATGTGGTCCTGAGGGACCTGACCCAGTAGTGGGCTTGGTTGTGCTGCGTTAACAGCTGGACTAGATGATCTTAAAGATCTCTTCCAACCTACGAGATCTGATGATTCATACTGCATGAAAGAGGAGAGAGAGGTCCCCTTGCTGTCACCCTCCTTCACTGGGCCAAGGTGGGATGGAAGGCAATTTTGGGGCTCGCTTTCTATGGCTGGGTGTTTCCCTGAAGGAGAAACCTGGATTGGGAACAGAGCCGTGGCAGAGGTGAGCAGAGCTGGCTAGGAAAGGTGTCAATGTTGCACATCACCGGCTTGGAAAAACAAATCGGCCATCAAGGTTTCATTAATACCTTGTGTGAAGGTATTGAAGCATGGCTGGGTGGGGTGTGAAGCAGCAGCTGAGTTTGTGAAGGTGACCAAGGGAGACCTAATTCACTGTGCATCACACAGTCAAGACAAATCTCGAGGTTGGATTTGGGGAGAGCGTGGGTAAGTGCGTGGTGAGCACAGCCACGGCAACGCCTAAAGACTGGGAGCTTGGGTAAGCTCAGTTCTGGGCCAAGCTTTGGGGTCAGTGTGTTTGCTCAGCCCTTGCAATTGAAGCTCTTACCCGAGCTGGGCTCCCCAGGGCACCGCTGAGCCCTGGACATCAGATGCTGCCAGGAACTGGAGCCTTTTGCAAGGCTCTGGTCGGGTGCCAGGAGCCAGGGTAGTGCAAAAACCCGAAGTGGTATATTGAAAATGAGCTCTCCTCGAGCAAAAGACAAAAAAGGTTTAGAAATGAATATCAAAAGAATGAGAAGAGGCAGATCTCTCAGGACAGCAACCTGTGCTTTGGCACAGGCACCCCAAGAATGGCAAGGTGGGGATGGACTGTGGGGTAGGAGGGAGGAGGAGACACAAGGCAGTCCCAAAATATTGAAAGGAGCCAAAAAAAATGAGGCTGAATCTGGAGTAAGGAAAAGGACAAGAGGTGGAGGTGACCCTCAGCTGGGCTTACAGGTTCCTGAGGAGCTTGGCAGGACAGATCTGGGAGGGGAGAGGGCTGGGAAGGATCCCCAGGGGGTTCTGGAGCAGACAGAAATAAGTGGTAGCTGCAAAAGCAGCAGGTTTTCAAGCTGCTCGTTTGTGGAGCTCTGCCACCGAGCGTGCTGGAAATAGGTGCAGGAGGGTTCAAGGAGCAACAGAATAAATCTGCAAAGGACAAACAGGGTCCCCAGCAGCTACCTCATGGCTGAGGGGTATCCTCCGTCTCAGGTGGCCCTAAACTCCTGCTTCTCAACCTCAGCTGTTCGGCTGACGTGGGCCAGAAGCAGCCTTGGGAGGGAGAGCAGAGCCTACAGCCCACAGGGGTTGAAGTTTTGGTGTCTCGGAGGGGGGAAAAAGAAACCCCAACTGGCAAAAACTGTGCAGGCGGCTCTTTGCAATGCGGAGAAACCTGCTTCTTGCTAGAGCTGGGCCAGATCTGCTGATTTCCTTCGCACAAAATGGAGCGTGATCTGCACCGCAAGAACTCGTTGCTCTAATTTACGGACTGCATCTGCGACCACTTCTTCATTTGTTGCTCACCCAAATGCCTGCGAGCGCTACCAGCATGACAAATGCCAGAGCTTGGTGTGAAGCTGATAATCACTCCGGAGCTATTCCGAAGGTTAATTAAAATACATTAAAACTGGCTGGATCTCCAGCACTCCCCTTGCTGAAAATAAAGAAGAGGCTAAATCTTCAGCGAGAGTAAATTGTCACTATTGCACTGAGGGAGAAGCAATGCCACTGCCTGGCCCCTCCTTAGACCTCTGCACCCAGAAGGAGTGTGCTGATGGAAAGCATCGTGAGTGTGAAGGGTTAGCACATCTCCCTGCAAAACCTCGAGGACTGAAAAGCCCCAGGACGTGGGATGGTGTTTCTGGTCTGTCATCTGCAGGCTATCTGCTCAGGGGAGGCTCAGAGCTGGGGCTGTGGGCTCCCTGCTCCCAAAGCGTGTGTGTTTTGAGTTGAGAGGTCTCAGCCCTGATCCCGGGTGGCACAGAGGGATAGTCACTGCTGGCCAAGAATGGAAAGGGTCAGACCCTCCAGCCAAAGGGAGGAGGGAGATGGGTGTGTGGCTGGCCCTGGGGCAGAGCCGCGTTGCTCCCAGGCTCGAGGTTGAATCGGTGCCCTGTGCCCCACCGGGAAGGCACATCGCCCGCCCCGGCTGGGAGCGCTGCCCGTACCTCTCCTCCGGTCCATCTGCAGCTCTCCTCCTCTGCTACCACAGCCAAAGGCAGCTCTACCACCGCTACAAACTGCCAGGAGGCTTCAGCGAACCAACACTTTCACAGCAAAGTGCAACATAACGTTAAATCACAGCTAAAAATATTCCCCAAGAGTTTTATTAGTAAATGCCACAGGATTTTTTTTCTCCCTTTTTTTTTTTCTCCCCCTTCTACTGCAAAATGTTTCAGCTCTAGGAACAGCACTTGACTAAATTGCCTCTAAATCACAAACGCCTCTGAAGGCTGAGCTCCGCAACACCAACCTTCGCCAACAAGCCTGCTTAGGAGGATGCCATAAATGCAACTGCCTCCTTACCTCGGGGTTAGGATAAAAAGCTCATCCTGCTGCGGCTCTGCTGGAAAACAAACAGGCTCCTTGATGGCTTTTTATCTCCCTGGCGTTTCATTTGGACTTGGTAGGGCTGGGTTAATGGTTGGACTTGATCTTCAAGGTTTTTCCCAACTTAATTCTATGGCTTCCAGGTATGCAACTAGCAAGTGCTAAACTGGCGAGCGGGTTCGCTGGCCTGTGTTGCCCTTGGGTTTTAGTTGAGGAGGGGTCAGGGTTCTGTTGTTTGATGTCTCAGAAATGGGGAGCACTTGGTGCTCCATGGGGCTGCTCAGGGAGCTGAGGGCCACTTCATCAGGTTCTTCCCATCCTACAGAAGATGCTGGTCTCTACCCAGCATCACCTTTGGGCTTCACCTCTGCTTAGGGTGCAAACTAAACCCATGTCAATGCAATGCCCCAAAATTCTAATGCTGAAGGGAGAATGAAAAAAGAAGTGTGGATGAAGCTGTGTGATCCTCCTCTGTTGCTTCTGTGCTAGGACCGCCTGGGAGCGGCGATGCCTGCCTTGATCTTCTGAGCAACCAGGGCACGGGGTGGTGGGAAGAGCAGCACAGATCCTGGCTCTGTTTGGGTTGGAAAAGATCCCCACTGGCTCAGGAATCATGTGTTGTTTTTAATGACTCTCTATCACCAAAGGAAAACCTTCAATGACGGTTTCTTCCCCCCCTCTTGTGCTCAGCTCATTAACAGACGGTTCTCTCTCGCTCGCCGGCAGTTTGTGCGAGCTGGACGCTGCCGAACAAACCAGCCTTATTCTCCTCAATATAGAAGGCGCTTTGATAAACCCAGGAAACCCTCGGCCAGCAACAAGGGTCCTTCTGGAAACAGCCTTTGGGAACAGCCGCAGGACCAGCATCTCCAGCCACGGAGCGCTCCCAGCCAGCTCCAGTGGGCTTCCCTGTGCTGGGTGTCCAGGAGATCCCTTCCCAGGCTGTGCCGTGCGTGCGAGCCCTGCAAAAATCCCAGTGGGATTTAGGGGAGCGGGGCCAGCTCCTGCCAGGGAGCTGTTTGCATCCCCTCTGCTGCAGCTCTCGCCTGCGGAGCGCAGCTCAGAGGGTGGCTTTTTGCATGAGCAGCTCTGAGAGGAAAAAAAA
>WEIS01032153.1:57749-76972 GCA_013389965.1 Todus mexicanus | reverse complement strand
TGGAGCAAAGGAGGCTCAGGGGAGACCTTCTGGCTCTGCACAACTCCCTGAAATTCAGGAGCTTGGAGCCAGGGGGGGTCGGGCTCCCAAGGATCAAGCGATGCAGCAATAGGAACCCCAGGGGAGGTTTAGGTTGGAGCTGAGGAACAATTTCTTGCCCACTGTAAAGGGTTGCCCAGGCGTGTCCCAGGCTGCCCAGGGCAGGGGTGGAGTCCCCGTGATCCCTGGAGGGGTTTCCAAGCCGTGGAGATGTGGTGCTGAGGGATAGGGGGTAGTGGTGCCCTGGCAGCGCTGGGGGAGCGCTTGGACTCAAAGATCTCAAGGGTCTTTTCCAACCTAAATGACTCTGTGATTTTATTCTATGATTCTGCAGCGGGGGAATTTCCCCAGGGTAAGAGTGCCTCGCAATGTTTCTATGATTCTAAAATCATCGGCTCTGCCTGTGCCAGCCGCGTGTCCACGCCAGGGATGCCAGCAGAGCTCTGGTGCCCTCCTACCCCTCTCCACCCCCTTGGCCAAGCCCCTGCCCAGCCAAGGGGCAGCTCTGGGCTGGAGGCTGCGGGTGCGGCGCACAGGAATAACTGCAAAATTTGCTGTAAATCCAGCTGCTCCTAGAGGGCAGAGCGAGCCAGGCCAGCCAGGCGGAGGAGCTGGAATGTGGGAAACCGAGTTTGCTTCCCCTTTCCCCTTCCACTGAGGTGTGGAGGGGAAGAGGGAGAACTTCAGCGGAGCGAGGGCTGATCTGTGGCATGGTTTGAGGTTTGGAGTGAGATGACTCATGCTTTGATTTCTTTTTTTCTTTGTTTTTCCCCGCAGGGCTGGATTAAGCGGTGTTTGGAAGCAAGGCACGGCAGCAAGGCACGGAGGCAGCGGGGTGAAGCTCCCCAGAGCATCAGGCTGCGGCACCCCTGGCACTGCTGCGACTGCTCCTGGACCTCATCAAGATGAGAAAACAAGAACGGACACGTGGCAAGGACACCCTGAAAGGGACGGCTGCCATCTCCTGCTGTCTCGCTAGGCTGGACCTAAGGGTCTGGCACAAGGCGATGTCCTGTCCCAGTGCCCGTCTCTTCTGCAGGCAGCAGCATAAGGGCACATTTGATGTGCCCAGAGGTGCTCAGGCTGCTGCACCCTCACACCAACCCCACCTACGAGGGTCCCCAGGGACCTTCCTCGAGTGGCCACTCGGGCTGGCAGCTTTGGATTCAGGCTGGACATCCTTGGTGGGCTGTGCTGTCCTTGTGCTGCTGAATCAGCTGGTGCTACTGGAGTTCTCATCTCAAAAAATGAAGCAGAAGGTTTCCCCGACCCTAACAGGGACAGAAATGCAGCTGGTTGGGGTAAGACAGGCTGATGCTCTTCTCCCAGGACCGGCCCAGCCTTGTCAGCACCACCGCATTGCAAGGAAAGATACTCGGAGGGCTTGTCTTTAGCTGGACGGTGTGAGCAGCCCCTCTGCCGTGGCTGGTCATGTCTGAGCCGAGAGCCGTCCAACCCTGCCTGCAGCCACCGGCCACATCCAGCCCTTCCTTGGAGCAGCTCCAGGACTCTTGGAGCTGTCAGGAGCAGGTCAGCACATCAAGAACCTGCCAACTGCCAGGAGCAATTTGGTGGGTGTCACAACCACCTCAGGCCTCAGCCCCAGGGGTCCTCTGCTGTCGCCCTGCAGCTGCGGGTGGTGGCCAGGCCACCTGTGAGGGGACGTTTTGGCAGCCATTCTGTTGATGGGAGCTTCTTGAAACTCTTCTGTGGCTCTTTCCCAACTCTACAGGTTAGGAACGTCTCCTTCTGTGCCCACCCTGGAGCTGTGGGAGGGGACGCTTCGTGCCTGGTGTCTCTGCCGGTGCCAGGGGTGCTGCAGCACGATTCAGGCTGGCACCGGCCCCCGCGGAGCTGAGCAGCACCCTCAGCCCAGGGCCAGCCTCTGCCCAGGCCCTTCCTGCCTCTGTGCAGCAGACGTGGAGTTTTTATGTGGATTCTTTTTCCTTTCCTATGTGCAGGTTGGGCCTGAGACCAGCGGTGTCCTCCTGCTTGAGCTCAGCCGTGTGAACCAGCGGCACTGGAGCTCCCAGACCTGCACAGCCTGGAGATGTTTGCCCTGGCTTTGCTCTGGGCCATGGGGCGGGAGCAGGGAGCCCTTCTGGCCACGCAGCTCGTGGAGATGCTCTGGGCTCGCCGCAAACACCGCGGAGCCGACCTCACGCCGTGCAGGAGCCGGGATGTGCCCCCCCAGCCTCAAACCGAGGAGCTGATGGGGAACTCACTCTGTCCCCAGATAAACTCTGTAATTACCACCAGGGGAACAACTTCTCCTGGGAGCGCGTCCCACAAACTTCTCTGCTAGCCGTGCCCTGAACACCTCAGGGTTTTAAGCCTACTTGGAGTCAACGCTGGCTCCCGCATCAGCGCCGCTGGGGACAAACAGGCGCGCGGGGGCACGGGGCGAGCACCCAGCCTGAACCCCGTGACTCCAACCCTCCATCGTGCTCATCTCAGCAAACCAAGCGCCGTTCACTCAGTCGGATGCCTGGAGGCTGCCGAAACCCAGCTGCTCTTCAGTTTGGGTCGCAGACCCCCATCCGGCACGGGAGGAGACGCCGGCTGCCGTGCCACCCCCGCCACGCGCGCTCGCCTCCCGCGCAGGCTGCTGCGAGGGCTGAGGT
The DNA here is from genome assembly GCA_013389965.1 of Todus mexicanus. Lineage (NCBI taxonomy): Eukaryota > Metazoa > Chordata > Aves > Coraciiformes > Todidae > Todus > Todus mexicanus. The sequence continues at coordinate 74,309 of WEIS01032153.1, read as the reverse complement.
AATCCTGGGTAATTCCTGACTTCCATGGAAATGCCTCCAGGCCGCGATGATTATCGCTGTAATTAGCCTCTCTGATTTTTCTTGGTGTTCTATAAAATATTAATTTACAGCTGGATCCTTGCCTCCTTTGTGTGCCGGCTCGAGCTCTTCCCGGCAGCGGAGCAGCGCTGGCACCTCTCGCCAAGGTCCTGTGGGGTTACGCAGCAGAGCCGGGGTGGCCGCTGGCAGCTGGATGGTGGTTGGGGTTGGTAGCTCCAGCCAGGAGCTTCCGCCTCCCCGCAGGAACATGCCCTTGTAGCTCCTGTTTTAAGGGAACGACAGAACCAGCGAGGCACTCTCAGAAGGCCCCAGCCAGACCTCTGCAGCTGGACAGCGAAGGTAAGCAGACGGCTAAGCTGCTCCAGAAGGCCTTTGCTACAACACAGATCCATCCTGCTGCTCTGTTTGGGCCAGGAATACCGTTTTTGCTCAAGTGCACAGCAAAAATCAGCAGCTGTGGCTGAGCTGGGCCCTGTTCCTCACCCAGTCTGCAGCCACTGGAGCAAACATGATGCTGTGATTTCCACCACCAAAATGAATCTGAATGCAGGGATTGATGGCACACAGAATGGTGGGGGTTGGCAGGCACCTCTGGAAATTACTCCATCCAACCCCCTCTGCTCCAGCAGGGTCCCCCCGAGCAGGGGGCCCAGCATCGCAGTGTCCAGGCGCGCTTGGAATCTCTGCACACAAGGAGACTCCACAACCTCTCTGGGCAGCCTGGGCCAGGCTCCAACACCCTCCCCCCAAACAAGTTGCTCCTCCTGCTCAGCTGCAACCTCCTGGCTTCCAGTTGGTGCCCGCTGCCCCTTGGCCTGGCACTGGGCACCCCTGAGCAGAGTCTGGCCCCAGCCTCTTGCCCCCCGCGGGCCCTTGAGCTCTTGCTCAGCATTGCTCAGCTCCCCTCTCAGGCTGCTCTTCTCCAGCTCCACAGCCCCAGGGCTCTCAGCCTGGCCTGCCCACGGAAGATGCTCCAGGCCCCTCAGCATCTTCATCATGCTGAAAACCCACGGCGCACACCAGCTCTTTTAGTAGCCTCTTTTTTTCAACCAGGCTTGGTAGAATCATCTTTAATCTTGCTAATGAGGCAGAAAGTACCAGCTCTTATATTTTGATCCCAAACCTTGGGAAAATCAGGTAGAGGAAGGGACGCCAGGGCGTGCGCCATGTCCTTGGCTGGGTGTGAGAGGCGGCAGCCCCGCGGTGCCGCCCGGCTGCCCACTCTTGGAGTTCCTTGTCTTTGAAGGCAGTGCCAGCAGCACCGTCAGCCCTGCTATTCTCGCTGCCTTCTCACCGTGACGAGCCTTGGGCACCAGATCCTGTGTCCCGGCATCCCTGCCAGCGGGTGACGGCTGCCGTGGCCCTGCAGGCTGCCCCTGCCTTGTTTGTTCCTCTGGCATAACATCGGCGCTGTCTCCGTCAGGCCAGATGTAAAGGCTGTCTTGAATTACGGCTGAAATCTAAAGGGAAAAGCGTTGCGAAGGGCTGCAAGGGGTCTCGCCCAGCGTGCAAACGTCTCTGCCGGGAGCTGCTCACTACCGGAGCTGTTTCCCCAGCTCAGAGGTTGTCGGCGACGTTTTGTCCTCAGGACAGCGCTACGTGTCCCCGCGCCGCTCGGCAACACCCGCTGAAACAAAGCCAGGCTGCCAACCCGCCAGGAATTCCTATTCTCCTCCGAGGCCACGTCCCGCCGTGATATTTCCCAAGGTGTTTGCATAAGATGTTTCCATTCGGTCACTCCTCCCCTTCTTCAAAACCAAACACACACGTTCTGTAGCTGCCAATCCCTTTGGCAAAGGCTCCGGCACCACGTTTCGGAGACAAGCAACAAGCTGCTGACAGCCACGCTTTGCCCGGGCAAAAGGAGGCCCGTCGGCCGCGACACCAGGCGCTCCCTGCCAGCTCTCCAGGGATGTCGGATCAGGGTCCTGGAGATCCCGGCTTGGCTGCAGCCACCTGCTGGGGCCTTTACTCTGAGGAAAGCTGTGCCACAGACGCAGAAAGGTGTTTTATCCTCGAGTGCAAGCAGGGAAGAGCAGCTTTATCTGTTTTTTTTTTCTCTCAGTGGTTGTGGTTACGGAGCTGCAAACCCTCTGGGTGCGACGCTCCAATCTAAAGAAAAGCTGGTTTGACACCAGCGAGCAGAGCCTGGCACTGCCGGAGCTTTCCAGGCTCCGCTCCCTCCTGGATGAAGCCTCCACCCGCTCCTTTTAATCTCCCTTCATTGAGCCCCTGCTCTGCGATTCTACCCCCAGCCCTAGAATCATTGAATCATAGAATAATTAAGGCTGGAAAAGACCTGAGAGATTATCGAGTCCTGCTGGTGGTTAGAAAGCCACAGTGACGCCTGGCACAGCCGGTGCCAGAAAATGCTCGCTTAAGACACTGTGCAGCTGCCATCCAGGGGAGATGCTGCTCAGCGGGTTTTGCATCTGGCTCAAAGTCTACGGTTAATATTAACCCCCTGCTTCCGACTCCACGAGCACCTTCTGCAGCGCTGGAGGGGAGAAGTCTCCGCGAGATGGTGCGTGCTGTGGCAAAGGGCTCTCCCACCTCTCCCTCTCTGCTGTATTTTAAATCCTTCCCCAGCTCATCCGCTGCGGGGAATTCGAATTTGGGGTGGGGGAGCTCCTCTGCGTGCAGCCCGGGGTACCCCAAAGGCCTTCCCTCTCCTATCGCCGGGGCTTCACAAAGCAAAATCAGCAGGCCCGCAACCTCAGCCGGCCTTATGGCGAACCGGGGCGGAAAACTCAGCATTGCAGCTCTCGGTGTCGGCAGAGGGCAGTGGAAGATGCTCACAAAGCTTCCCAAGCCTCTACCAGCCGGCGCTGCGGAGATGGGGATCCGGGGGAGGAGACTCCGCCAGAGAGGAAAGGGAATTAAAAAATGCAGTTCCTCCAGCGGCGATGCTGACCCGAGCACGGCGTTAGCGCCGGGCACCCCGCTGGCTCCGCGGGGTTTGGGCTTGTCGATCGGTGCGACGGCAACGTGGGAAGGCGAAAGGGAAGGAGGCCGCGGCTCCCAGCGTCGCACCCTTCTGTCTGGGCTCTGGCCGACGCGCGTGGTCGCCAACAAACCGCCGCTCTTCATCCTCCGGCTGGGAGGAAGCGGATGGTGATGGAGTATTCCTGGAGCCGGCGGTGATTCGCGGCCAGGAGCGGGAGGGCAGGCCGGGGAGAGGATTTTCTGGCTGTAGCGATGTCCCAGGGGGTCTCGGCCAAGCCCAGCGAGCTGCAGCACGTAGGAGAACGTTTTTCCCAGCCCGTGGCCGGTTGCTGGCTCGCCGGTGGTGGGAGAAGCCGGGAGCCGATGGTGGTGGTGCGGCCCTGCCCGCCGGCTCAGCACCCTGCCCTGCTGCCTTGCCAGGCGCTGGTAATTAATAACCCTGGAGGTAAAGAAAGAGCAGCGTGAGGTTGGGGTGTATTATTTTACCCCGATAGGAATCTGACACAGCCATTAGGATAAAGGAAGAATAACTTCGCCTTGGCGTGAATCGCAGTGTAAATACCTCCAGCGTGTGAAGAGGCAGCCTTTAATGTATTGGTGGGTTTGTAATTATTTATTGAAAGGAGGGGAAAAAAAAAAAAAAAGAATTATTTAAAAAAAAATAAAAAATGGCAGAGAGCTTATTGCAAAACGAGACGAGAAAAGCAGCTCCTGGCCGGGTTTGTCCTGCTCGGCGAACCCCAGTGCTGGGGTGATGTGGGGTGACCCAGAGCCCTGGGGAACACCCCCTCCCCCCCCCAGCTTTTGGGGGGTGACCAAAACGCTCGCAAAACTTTTCAGGGTGGGGGATGGCGGCGAGACAAAAAACCCCAGGGGCGAAGAAAGGCGGCTTGGAATGAAACAAACCCTTTCTCCGGGGCTGCCTTTGCCCCTCGGCTGGTGCAGCAGCAGCAGCATCTTTTCCCTGCGGCCATCCAGAGCTCCCCCCTCGCTGTCCTGTCTCCCCCCTCCCCGAGCTGGTTCTCCCCTGGGGATGCTCCTGCTCCCTCCGGGGGGTTCAGGAGGGGCTCTCCAGGATCGGGGGGTGCCACCGGCGGCTCCCGCAGCCCTACGGGGCCCCGAAGAGGCGGCGCTGGGTGCGGGGACCCGNAGAAGGAGGAGAAGGAGGAGAAGGAGAAGCCCAAAGCGGCAGCGGCACCGCCACCGAGGGGCTCCAAGCCGGCGGAGCCGCCTCTCCTTTCCAGCCCCCNTAAAAAAAAATAAAAAATGGCAGAGAGCTTATTGCAAAACGAGACGAGAAAAGCAGCTCCTGGCCGGGTTTGTCCTGCTCGGCGAACCCCAGTGCTGGGGTGATGTGGGGTGACCCAGAGCCCTNAGGGAAAGGAAGGGAAGGGAAGGGCTGGAGGAGGGATTCTGGGGGAGCGGATTCTGTAGGGCCGGTTCCGGGGGTTGGAGGCTAGAGGGGGGATTCTGTAGGGTGGGGTCTGTAGCGCCGCTTGGTGCAACGGCTCCATCTTCGGCATCCATAACTCCTTCGGGATCCTCTACATGATGCTGCAAAGCGACCTGGGCGAAGGGAAAAAGGACCCGGCGTTGGAGTTTAAAACAGGTAACGGGGCTCCCCACCCCTTCCCTTCCCTTTTCCCCGGCCCTTTCTCTGGGGTTCTGCCGGTCGGAGCCTCGCCCCGGGTTTGTTCCCTGCCCCCCTCCATCCTTTGAGCCGCTGCTATATTTATCTCCGGCAGCATCATGTGTTTCGAAGCTCCCGTGTACTCAATTAAAAGTAATTCCCCGGCGGAGCGTGCCCTCAGCTTGCCCTGCCCGAGCGAGGGGAATCCGCCCCGCTGGGTGAACCAACTTGGGGCAGAGGGGGGTGTTGAGACACCCCCTGGCTTTTGCAGGAGTGGTGGTGTTGGGGTTTTGAAGGTGGCTGGCTGGCTGGCTGGTTGGCTGCAGGAGAGCATCTGCCTCGCCAAGGCGCTGCTTCGGGGTCGGATCCGTGCAGGGGGGAAGGCGGCGTAAGGGCAGGGCTGGCAGCGCCGCCTGCCCTCTGCTCACACCCGAGGTGTCGAGGGGCCGCGGGAGTTAAGGTTCGGTAACAGCCAGACCCACCGACTGCACCCAGGTGTGTGGGTTTGGTAGGACCTGGAGGCAAACGAGGAGAAAAAGGATGTTTCCCACTGCAAAGACCCCTCTGGTTAAGTAGGCTTGGCAGAGGGGCACCAGCCCACTGGGGTGGTGATCCCAGCAGGTCCACGATGGGTGCTGGTGTCCAGAGGCCCAGCCTTGTCCAAGTCCTTGGTATCAGCCCCGAAACGATGATATTCATCCCCGTGATAGACGCCCGTGGCCCACCTTGCTTTTATCTGGCACGTAGAGACAAGCGCTTGGCGTTACGGGAACCCGCTTGTGGTGGTTTCCAGTCTCCGGATGGGACAGAGCCAGAAACCCAAGCTGGGAGTTGTGCTGCGGGGAGAGGTGATGCTGTGGGGCCCGTGAGGACCTCAAAGTCTTGTTTTTGGGGACCGGCGTTGCCCGTGTTCCCTCCGCTCGGCGAACGCGTGCGCCTGGCGATCGCGGCCGTGAGCGCGCCGGGATGAGCTACGTTAGGAGCTGAACCGCATCTACGGATCACAAATTAACTCCGCGATGCTGTTACCGGAGAAACGACGTGATCGTGTAATTATGGGCAGTAACGGAGCGCCGCGGAGAGCTGTGGATGTGTGGCCACTTGTAATTAGGGTGATTGATGGGCGGTGTGAGCGTGCGTGTGATCCCCAGGAAGCTCATCTCCCAGCTCTCTGTTTCCTGCTTGCTGTGATCCTATCTAGAAAGCCTAAGGCAGAGCTCTGAAGGTAGAAGCGGTAACAAAAGGAATTAAATACTGCGAGTTCTGGTGGTTTAAAGGCTCCGTGCCCAAGAACGGAGGTTGTAGGAGTCAGCATTTGCCTCTTGCTCCTGCAATCTCTTTATTTATGGCTATGACCGCACGGAGGCCTCGCAAAAGAGCGGTGTGTGGGTGTGCGAGGTGAACCCGGGCTCGCTAATTAAATTGCCTAGGTGACGAATATATGCATTTTGGTGCGGGTGCTTCACGAAGAGGCCCGTTAATGACCCCCGTGCCACGATGCAGGGGCCGAGTGCTGCTGCTGTGGCCGCCGACGGTGGAGGGGAGAGGTGGCGGTGATGGAGCCGGCGTGCGGCGGGGAGCGCGGTACCTCCGGGGCTGCAGCTGCGCTGGCTGAGGCCGAGGGCAGCGGGGTGCAAGCGTGGGGCCCCCCTCCAGCCTTTCCTCCCTCATTCTCAGCCCTCCCCGCTCAGGGTTGCATAATTTCCCCGCGGCGCTCGTTTGCGTGCAAACATAAGCAGGAAAATATTGTAGCTCCTTTCCAAGCGCTAAGTGATACGGCCTTCCTGAAAAGACCGGCGCTGGCTGTCTGTTTGTCCTCCGATGTCCGTCTGCTCCTGCCAGCTGCAAGCAGCAGCCGGATCCTGGGGTCCCTCTTGTTCCCCATCAACCAGGGGGATCCCAGCTGGGGGGGATGAGGACCCGCTCCCAGCTCCGCCGCTGGCGTTCGCTGTGACCGTGGGCGCATCGCTTAGCCTTTTGGCTCTGCTCTCGAATCTCCTCTCCGTTCTTGGGAAGGTGAGTTTTGTACCAAAGAAAGGGTTTGGGAGGCAAATTGGGGGAGTAACGTTGTGAAGCGGTCCGGCATCCCTTTAAAAATAGGGTTATGTTTATGCTAAAGCGGGTACTCGTCTGCACTAAACAATAGCCGCCCCAGCGCACGGCTATAATTATCAAGGTCTATTTCTTGTTTGCATTGGTCACGTTTTTCTCGCGTTTGATCTTGAGAGACGCAGGATCCGCGGAGTTCAGGTCGGGGGTCAGGCTTTGAAAACAAACCCTCGCGCAGCACCGCATCGAATGCATAGGCTCCGAGCTTTAAAGAAATATACTGCGCCGCATATATCAACAAGCAGCGCCGGGCCGAGGCGGGCTGGCTGCCGGGACCACCGCCTGCCCCTGCGCCGCAGGGCGCCGGAGCTCCAGCTTTGCGAGGCACACTCTGTGCTTTTGGGTTTGTTTTCTTTCCAGGGGGGAGTGGAGGACTCAGATTGGGGGAGGGGATCGTCGAGGGTGGAATTAAAAAAAAAAAGTCTATATATATAAACATGTGAGTGCTCGGCCAGGGAAAAAAATACCGGTCTCCTCTGGTGGAGAGGTGTTGAGTGAGGCTTGAAAGTGTTTGCTGGAGGTGAATGGTGGCATTTCCCTCCGGTTGTACAAGGCTCGTTCCGGTGCTGAGGGATCCGTGGGGCAGGGCCGCTCCTGTGCCAGCCCAGCTAGGCACGGATGGAGCTGAGGGATGGATGAGCCACCCCGGCCCGCTCGTCTTCCCCAGCTCCAAAAGCTGGTTTTAGCGTCAGAACAGTCTTGATAAGCATTAGCTGGGCGTTGAGCCTCTTAAATTGACGTCTGCTCTGCTGCTGCTTGGATGTTCTCCCGAGCTTGGCAAGGCGAGCCTGTCCCCAGGCAGGGCTCTGCCCTCAGCTGAGGATGTTCTGCTGGTGCCCAGGTCCCCTGAGGCTCCCGGTGAGGTTCTCCAGCTGCTCGGGGAGAGCTGGGAGGGCGGCACTTCTTGGTGCACCTTGTTCCTCCAAACGCATCCTTGGTTGCCACGCTCGGAGGTCTGGCAAGCGCCGGCGGGGCGGCCTGGAGAGGCACACTGACGTCTAATAAACCCCGTTTATTTATCTTTTTCTTCTCCCCTCCTCCGCTTTGTGTCAATAGCCCAGGTATAGATTAACTCTCTTTGCTTAATATTTAATGTTTCGGTTGCTGGAAACGGGAGCTGCGAGCACTGCGAGCCGCGGCCTGAGGAGCTGCTCTGGTTTGGCTGCAGCTCCTCTGGGTGTGTCCGGCAGCATCGCTGGGGCTGTGTGCAGGAATGCGGGGAGCAGCTTCCCCAATTTAGTCCAGCCCCAGCCAGGGATCAGAGGCTGCTGGAGCTCCCTGTGCCCTGGGAAGCCGGTGCGTGGACCACAGCCCTTGGCTTATCGCATCTCGGCGTGGCCACGAGCCCAGCGCATAGCTGGTGTTGGCCACAGCGTTGCTGGTATCAAGGCAGAACTGGTGTTATCTTTATACCTGAATTCCCATCAGTTTTTGGGGGGGGAATTCCTTTGCAAGAGCTGATTTCGTGTCCTTAGGACTGGTGAGCTTAGCTGGGAAAGGCGGGTTTTCCCCCAGTGTCATAACGGGAGCTTAGTAAGAAAGCGTGAGCTGGTTTCTTGGAGAAGAAAAGCATCTCCCCAGGGGTTGGCTTTGGGAAGGGTGAGGGCACTCTTAGTGACGCTCTTAAATACAAATTACCAACTGGTGATGGATCTGAGAGCAGCGACGGGTGTCACGGCCCAGGGCTGGCACTTGAGAGGCTAAAGCTGATGCTGTGGTTGTCACCTTCTTACCCAAACCTGCAGGATCTGGTGCTTTTATTAATTGCCAGGGAGCTGCGCTGGCCCAGTTTCATTGACCGAGGGTGCTGTGGATCTTGGCGTTCCTGGGGGCTTCCCCATGTCCACCTGGGTTTCCAGCCCTCCTCCCCATGCCCTAACCCCGCGGAGGGATGTGCTGTCCTGAACAATATTTGCCTAGCCCGGATGGGGATGTAAATCTGGCTAAAAGAGCCGTAAAATAATCTTTTATCACCCAGCCCTGCTAGCGGGGGAGTGCAAAGGGCACCGTGGAGCTTTCCCAGCTTACTGGGGCTTTCCAGTGGTGCGATATTGGTGTTGCAGTGCAGGGCGCTTCCCCAGCTCAGCTCCCACTGTTTTCGAGAGCTGGAGCTTGCGATGGCAGGAGACTAGGGGCGAATTTCAGAGGAACTGGATTTTCATCACTTGAGCCGAGTGCAAGGTGCGGTGTGAGATAAAGCAGCCTGGAAAGCAAACAAAACGCGGTCACGGCATTAAAACCTGCTTCTTGGGGCCGGCGGGAGCGATTAAGGTTATTAGGAGGCCAGAGCGCTGTTTCTAAGGGAGGTTCTTGTTTTTAAAGACTGCGGGGGCCCTCTCAGCCAGCACGCTTGCCATTTTTAGTGGATTTGAAGTTTTTTGGTTTTTTTTAAGCGTCCTCCACTAGCCGGCCAAGGAGATGCTTCAGTCTCGGTTGCATTTTTCAGCGGCCGTTGTCCTCGAGAGGTGGCAACTCCTGTGACCTTGTGTACAAAGAAGCAGCGCGTGGGGTTGCGCAGTCCGTTTGGGGGTATTTTATTTCTTGGAGGGGTCCTTTCAGTAAGAAAAACCCAAACAAAATCACCTCACTTTGCTGGGATGTGATCGTAGTTTAAACTTGGAAGGTGCCGGGTTTCAGCTCTGTTGCTGGGGCTGAGCTGGGAGGAGGAGCAGGGGCGATGGGAGGGGGAAGGGGGTGGATGCTGCTGGGTGTGGGGCCAGGAAGGATGCAGAGGGGTGAGATGGAGCGCGATATGGTGCAGTCCTGGAGGCCCAAAGCAAAGGAGCAATTTCATTGGTTTCGTTTCCCCTTTTTGCGAGGCAAATCCTGGAGTTTGACAAGTCACCCATTAGAAACCCTCGGTGGCTGGAAGGCGACCATCAGCTGGGGCCGTTGACATCCAGCACCTTAAAATAGACCTGATGATCAGGTTGGGTGAAAGCCCGTAGCCGGAAGGCGCCGCTGCCCTCGCTGGCAGTGCCCGTCGGGCCGGCTGCACATAGCTCGCGCGGGCGTTGTCACCAGCATCTCGCCTCCTGTCCCCGAGGCGGCTCCTCTGCCTCCCTCTCTCCTTATCCCACGTGTTACAGACGTGTCCGATCACGGGGCTCATCCTGCTCGTGGGGCAGCACCACCAGGTCACCCATCCCACCTCGTGCCAGGTGAGGGAGTGATGGGAGAAGCCGTCTTCCCAAAAAATCCAGTGATGTGGTGGAGACCACCAGGTCTGGGTGGACGTGGAGCTGAGGCTGCCCGATTCCCCGTGGGGCTTGTAGGGGAAAATCACCCGGGTTTCCACCATCCCAAGGCTGGTTTTGCATCCTGCTCTTGAAATTCCCACGGATGGCAGTAAACGAGCCCTGCTCCCACCATGCTAACGGGGAGCTAATCCCGGTGGGACGGTGGCACCCGCTGTGCCCGCGAGGGATTTGGATCAGTCGGCACCATCTCGATATAGGGCCCGGGTAACCTTCGGCTTTTTTATCCTGGTGACTCCTCGGGAGCTCTGCCAAAGCGGCGCGGCGTGCGTGCCAGCGCTGGAGTGACAGTGCGGCTGGGCGACGCGATGCGCGGGGCTGGCCGGGGCCTCGGCGCCGCTTGGGTCGGTGCCACGTGCGCTCGCTCTCGCCCGCCGCCCGCCACGTGGGCTCCCGCAGCGCGGCCCCCTCGCTGGAAGCAGTAACTGGGGGTTCGCCCGCTTTTGGCTGGCGGCCGGGTGTCGTAAGGGCATTTTTTGGCGTGCCGTCAAATACTTTGGTCTCTCCTGCTCAGTGTTTTTGGCATGGTGACCCCCTCAGGGGTGTCCTGTGAGCTGGGCAGGGCATGGGGGATGATGCCAGCATTTCCTAACTGGGACAGTGGCCATGCATCTACCTCTTGCAGCCGGCGATTTCCCTGGGGTATCGCTTTTCTTTGTGCAACCATGAGCCTGTGTGTCTGTGGCATCACCACGCCTGCTCTGGCAAGGAGGGACAAGCGGACCGGGTACCCCCTGTGTGCTGGCACAGCACATGTGGAGAAATGCTGCTGCGCCCGTCGCAGCCGGGATTTGTTGGGTTTTCCCTTCCTCTTCCTCGAAGGATTGATTATTCCCTATTGCAAGGGAAGGTGACGATGCCTTCTGGCATTTTTATCCCTGTGGAAAAAGGTCTGGTGAAGGAGGGCTGTGTGCCAGGCTGGGCATCACCGGGGGACCCTGCCCGGCTCTCGCGCCGGGGCGTTGCCCGGTGCTCGCCGCGGGTGCTGGGGAGCTCGGTTCACTCGGGGCTCTTTCCGTTCACCTACCCGGAGACAGTTGAGGCGGTTGCAAAACCCACATGACGTGTGCTGGGAATTGCTGCAACACGCTCGCTCGCAGGCGCGAACCGTTCCAAGCTCTCTCCCCGGCACCTCGTACAACAGGTCCTGCCAGCTGCCGGGGCAGGTAGGATGTGGGGCTGCCCGCAGCACCCTGCCTGCACCCCTGCCTGCCCGCGGCCCCTGCTGCAGGCACCAGAGCTTCTGCCACCGCTTCATCCTCCGTCAAGCCCACCCACGGGACCGCGGTGCAGCCGTGGAGTGTGGCACAACCCTGGCGTCCAGGCTCTTTTCTTTCTTCCCCTCCTCTTCCTTTTTATTTGCAGAGCCCTAAAAAAATTCCTTGATTGTAGAACTCGCGCCGTGCACCCAGCACATCCCTGGAGAGTCGGAGCAGGGCGAAGCGCGCAGGGGAAACCCTGGGGAATGGCTGCCAGGTCGCAGCCCTGTGCCCGTGGCGGGTTGTATTCGCTGGGACTCGTCTCGGGCATGCCTGGCACCAGCGCTGTGCAAGGAGCAGCTCAGGGTGCTCTGAGCAACCTTCTGGGCTTGCGTGGGACTGGTGAGAGGGTGGTGGTGACATGCGGGCAGCTTGGCCCCATCGCCCCGTTGCCCCTTTGCTTTGCATGCCCCAGGGGAGCTCCAGCCTGGAGATAGCCCGTACCTACATCCCTGCATCCCACGGGGCACACACGGACTAGCATTGCACCACCCCACTGAAATGCAAGCTCCCGGCGCTGGGTATCGGTGCCGGCATCTCAATGCGAGGTGGAGATGGTATTTTGGGGTCGGTGCTGCAGGCAGTTTGGCATTGGTGACACCTAGTCCATAAAACCTTAGGATGGAGGAGATGAGCTCTCTGGACCCTGTTTCTCCCCACCTTTGGGGGTTATTTTTGGCTCTGAGTTTGGATTGAGCAGCTCCGTGATGGTTTCTAGCTCACTCTCACTGGTGTAGAGCAGAGGGACGGGGAAGCCCCGCGTGCTACATGGGCTGACTTGTTGGAGTTCACCCCAGGCAAACGTTGGAGCTCTCCTCAGGGAGGAGAAACAACCCTCCTGCCGCGGCTGCAGCGAAGGAACCTGCTCTGAGCACCCACCCATCACCCCATACCTGGGGACCTGCTGGGACCGAGACCCCTGGGTCACTCAGCCCCAAGTTTATCCTGCCCAGCAGCATCCCCCAAAGCCCCTGTCTTGGCCGTATCACGTCAGGCACGAAAACAAAGCTCTTGTTTCAAGCTCTTGGCCTTAATCTGTCCGCCTGCAGATCCTGTGCGTAAAAGGGAGGTGAAATCCTTCCCTCTCGGGGGGATGTTGCGTGAGCGGGTGTGTTGGCGCTTGCCAAGGAGTCAGGCGTTTCGGCCGCAGGGTTTGTACAAGCCCCGTGCGAGGCAGCGGGAGCTCGCTCCCTAAAGCCGGAGCCTGTCGAGGTGGAAATCCAACCTAATGGCAGCTCCTGAAGTGAAGGTTGTTGCCTCCTGTGCATCGCCTGAATCAGGTCCGATGGCAAGAAAAGAAAAAAAAGAATCACCTGTGATTAAAGATTGACAGTAATTACATAATGGGTATGCACCAGATGATGCCCAGACAAGCTCCTTCCTGGGATTTCCCAACTTTTGGAGTATTTAAGTTCGCAATCTGCCTGAAGTGCTTCTACTATGGGGGGTAATTATTGATACTAGGGCAGCACCCAGTAAACTGTGGCCGCTGGAGCCAGGCTCATGGGTGAGCTGGCCTCCTCCGATAGCCAGGACAGCGCTGGGGCACGGTCAGGCGCTGGAGGTGGAGCTCCCTGTTCCATTTCCACTGTTACGGTGCCAGAAAAGAATATAAATATAAGAGAGAAAAGCTGCTTTTTGGGGTCTGTTGCCTAAGCGAGCAGGGCAGCCGGGGCTGGGCGCTTGCTCCGTGGCTGGCCGGTGACGAAAAGGCACCGTCAAGATGTTCTTGATGGTGGGCCAGCTCTTAATCCATGTATTTTAGCAAAACCCAGTTTATTTCTTAGGATTTGTGTAAGCAATGGAAGTGGGGAGCATTGGGGGTGCGGGGAGAGCTTGTCTGGGATTAAACTCGCCTGAAAGCCAAGCACGCCAAGCTCGCGAGCCCGGGGAGAGCTTAATTAAAGTCAAAGGAAAAGCGTTTCCAAGAAAATAATACGGGTTATTTAAACGGGATATTTTTGTTCTGAGCCCAGAATGTCTCCTTTCCCTCTTCGGTGTCAGCTTTAATAAAACAAAATGAGATCTCCAAGAAAAACAAATTGGAGCTCTGAAAAAAAAGGGCGGCGGAGATAAAAATCAGCAAGAGTGTTGCTGGTAACACCTTGGGTTATTAAAACGGAAAGAATGCTAACGATGCGTTTTGCATCGGCCTTTCTTGTGGTTGCACCCGGGCGGGATCCCGCATGCCCTGTGAGGGGGGCACGGGCAACAGCGCGGCCCCGGCAGCCCCTCGCCATGGCCTCTGGGCTGGGCCGCGGGGCACGGGCGCCTTCGCTGGCCGGGTGGATTGGGGCGTCTTTGGGAAAGGGTCACGCGGGGAGGGATTTGGGAGAGCTTTAGTTTTTCTTTCCTGAGGCCGCTGAGCGCGAGGTCAGGAGCGGTGCTGAGGTCGGGTACTGAAAGGCCTGAAAAAAACGGTGAGAGTCAGAACTCGGGGGACACCCAACTTAGAAAACCAGATTAAATCGGGGCTGCTCTTGTTGGAAAGGATTCTGTCGCCCGTCAGAGCTCTTCCAGAGGTGATGAACATGTGGTTGAATATACCAAGCTGGACTTATTGTGGCCTGAGAGCAGCTGGGGGCAGCTTTGCTTGGCACGCCGAGATACTGGGCTGGGGAACTGGGGTCACGTCCTCTGAAACCAGTGCCCCGAGCTGGCTCTCCTGGCTGTATGGCCACAGGTTGCTCCCGTGGGTGCTAAATCCGAGATGTGTGGAGGGCTGAGGAGCAGCTGGTGATGTGCTTTTGCACTTTGGTCCCTCAACCATCTGCTCTGGAAGAGTGGATGGAAACTGCCCCCTTTTTTTTGTTTGTTTGTTTGTTTTTCCCATCTGCTTCCATCCTCGCCAGAGTTGACCATCTCGTGGTCAGAAGCTGGTGGAGATCACGATGCCTTCCCTGGATAGCAGCAGGGATGGAAGCAGGGCACAGGGGCGATGCTGCTGACCCAGATTCGGGGTGAGGAAGCCTGGCGCTGCCATGGGCTCCTGTCTGTCTGTTTGTCTGCCAAGCAGGAGGAGGCTTGGACAGGGTGCCTTTAAAATGCCCACTGTGATGCTCAGCCTCTCAATATTTAAAGGGGGCCCTGGCAGAAAGATGGGGACAGACTTTGGAGCAGGGCCTGTGGGGACAGGACAAGGGGGATGGGTTGGAACTGCCAGAGGGAGACTGAGAGTGGAGAGAAGGGAGAAGTTGTTGGGGCTGAGGGTGGGGAGAGCCTGGCCCAGGTTGCCCCGAGAGGTGGTGGCTGCCTCATCCCTGTCCCCATTGCAGGGGAGGTTGTTGGGGGCTCTGAGCAACCTGCTCTGGATGCAGATGGCCCTGCTCAGTGTACAGGGGTTGGATGAGATGACCTTGAAAGGTCCCTTCCCACCCAAACCAGTCTGTAATTCTGTGAGGTTCTGTGATGCTGTCCACCCCATAAACCCACCCCAGGGCTGCACAGACCAGCTGCTGCCTCTCTGCTGTGCCTGGCTCCATCAGATAAGGCAATTGCAGCTTTACGGCTTAATTGCAGAGGGCGTTATTTAGATAGGATGTTGCCAAGGGGTGAATATTGGCGCTGTTGGGGGTTTGTTTTCTTTTTTTTTCTTTTTTTTTTTTTTCCCAAATAAACTCAGCGGGGCCTCGGCGCTGTTGGAGGTGTGAGGTCTTCGCAGGGCTCCTCCTGCCCACACCCCACCACACGTCCCCTGCCCGCTGAGAAGTTCAGCATCAAATAAAAGCCGTTCCGACCGCCTTGGTGCCAGGGAAGCTCACGCGCAGTCGCTGAGAAACCAGCCTGGGAGGGGAGAGGGTGAGGACCAACACGGATGGTGTCAACCACTTTCCGGGCAACTTTTCCCTTGTACCTTGGGAATGTGGTTTTTCTGTCCCTCGCAGGTTTTTCTTGTCCTGCTTGCCAGGTTGTGGGGATCGGGCTAGCGCTGGGTAGCAGGGTGCCCTCGGGAGGGAGAGCTGGCTGTGTGTCCTAAAGCCCTTGCGCGAGGCTTTTCCGCTCTCAGGGTGAAATTCTTGACCCTGTGCTGAGGTGGGCAAAGGAGAATTTCATATTGGGCAGCTTTTTCCCAGCTTCTGGGGCTGGTGTGGGAGAGTTGAGGGGGGGTGTTGTCCCCATAACCACAGCTCTGCTTGTCTCCTGTTTTTGCACTGTCCCCCTGGAGCCCTGTGGAGGTGGTTGTGCGCTCTCAGCATTGGGATTTGGGGCATTTCCCTGCCCAGACTGGCCTGGCTGGGGATTTTCTGCCTTGAAAATGGGGGTTTTTTTGAGACCCACATTGGTGCAGGGTGGGCTTCTCGCCTAGAACCAGTTTTGCCGTGTTTGTCCTGATGTCTGCAGGGGATGGGGGTGATGCAAACTCAGGATGGTCTGGGGACGAGGGCTGGTCTGGGGACAAGGGCTGATGTCTCAGCTTTTTAGCTGGGAGAGCCTGGCCCTTGAGATCTGCGTTTTAGGAGAGCACCTTCATTAAGGGAGCTTCACACAAAATCAAAAGTCTTGCCCAAAGCTAAGAAACAGGGGCAGATTTATTCAATTTTTGCTCTTCAAACTGTTAAACTCTGCCCTGCTTCAGTTCATCAACCGAAGCCTGAACCGAAGAGCCAGAGAGTGGAGCCACTTCAGGTCCTGATTTGACCTCCCAGGCTGGCTGTTAACCCTCCCTGAGCCATCCTAAACTACATTCAGATAAGATTAACCCCAATCTGGATTTCAGAGCTCGCTTCCCTCCCTTGGGACAACATCCTCCTAAGTCCCGTTCCCCATCTGCAGCCGCAGTTTGTGTCCCGCTGGCCTCGTAAAACAAAACACGCCACAGAAAAAAGCAAAATGCGGTTTTTACAGCAGGGTAGTGATGAGCTTTTTTCTGGTCAACAAAGGCGGTTGCTTAAGTTTTTACGGCAGGATGAAGAGGGAAGGAGGAAAAACAACCCCAAAGAGCTGTTGGGAAGATGATGCTGGGCAGAGGAGCACAAAAAACAGAATCTTTGAGGGTTTTAATGTTTCCTCTGCTTCCAAAGCAGGCATTGGCTCTTGCGAAACATCAGGCATTGCTGGGCGGCGCTGGTCCCCTGGCCACATGCTGGCACTTTTTGCAGCAGATAACCCTTTCTTTTATCACCTGGGGCGAAGCTTAGGCTTTGTCTGAGCTTTTGGATTTAGAAAGATGATGAAGAGCTGAAAAATCAGGACACTGGGGCTGTTCCGCAAGCGGCAGGTTGTTGGCTGGCTTCCCGATTAGTCAGGGCTGGTGACGAGTCGATCTCCTTCTCCTTTTTTTTTTTTTTTTTTTTTTTTTTTATTTTTTTTTTTTTTTTTA
>WEIS01032153.1:43382-57509 GCA_013389965.1 Todus mexicanus | reverse complement strand
GGGGAAGCGCATTAATGTTTCACCGGGCTTCGGAGCCCTTTGCCACCGAGGCACTTTCAGGGCTGTCCCCAGTTCCCCTCAACCTTGTTAAATATTGCGCGGCTCCAGGGAAGCCGCGGCGCGGCTCTGCCCGCAGCCATCGTGTGGGCTAAGGCCCTCGAGGCGGTTGCTTTTTTAATATATATGTATATGGTTGTGTCTACATGGCTGCGCTCGGGCGCAGATGTATGCGCACCTATGTTTATCTGTGCGTGTGTGTATTACGGATCCTTGTTCGAGGTGGAGCCGGAGGGCATGAGGCTGGGTTGCTGAGATGCTAATTGGGGAACATGAGGCTGGGGATGGTCCTCGACGCCTCGACCGTGGCTTTTTTCTGCCTGCCCCGAGCATCAAAGAGCAGGGCTGGTCCTTCCCCGCACCACCCGGCGTCTGAAAAACTTTCAAATGAGAGCAGGTCAGCCAAAAGTAACAGCCCATTGGCAAAGAGGTGGAACCTGGTCCTCGTGAGGGGGAAAATAATTAAATAAAATAAACCAGTGCCGTTCTTCCATTTCCTTTAGCTATTGGATTTGCTTAATTACAGCGTGGTCTAGTTTTTCTGAGGTATCCAGTTGTTCTCAAATGTGTGCTTTAATGTAAGGGAGCTGCAAGAGATAAAAGTCACATGGATATTTCACCCTTCTTTTGACCTCCGGCTGTTTGGTTTAATGATGATACACAAGTCTTGCGTCCTTTGGGGATTTGATTTACTTTTTTTTCCACACCAGTAGGCTTCGGGAGCACTAGCCAAAGGTGTTCGTGTCTCTGTGCTGGAGACCCAGGGGAAACTTTCCAACACTGGAGGAAGAAAGAATTTCCTAATGGCCATCAGGAGAAGGGCCCAGATGTTCCACCACGGAGCTGTTTTGCTGCACAGACAAGGCCAGGGCACCAGAAGATGCTGCCCTGGCTCGGTGCCCGCTCCAGAGCTCTGCTCAACAGCTTTCCTTCATTTATCTCGATTCTTAAAGATACTCACTCAACAGAGGAGACTCCCCAGTGGACGCCCAGCTACCGTCAGTCATCACCTTGTGCTACCCTGCATGGTAACGTTTAGTAGGTGGTTGGACCTGATGATCTCGAAGGTCATTTCCAACCTTGATGATTCCATGAAATATTCTGTGAAATATTCCATGCTGCTGGGTGGTTTGAGCTGGGGAGCTGCTGGTGTGGTGGGAGATCCCCGATGGAATAGGCCATTGAGGGGAGGTGTTACCACCTTGGTGAATGAAGCTCGGGGGCAAAACAACTTAAAAGCCAAGGAGAGCAGCTTGGAGAGGGGCCTCCCTTGGGAACGCGCCCGCAGCCGCCGCCGCTGCCGCCCTTTCATATTTCTAGCCCCGTGTACGGGCTGGTATTGGGCGGACTTTGTCTTCGGGGAAATCGGGGCCTTGTTGGGTGTAAGCAAATAAGCAACATAACTGGAATATTTTGATAATATTCAGGCGGGCGGCTCTGCTCAGGTTGCCGTGGGGGAGACGTCGCTGCCACCGCAGCACCCTCCATCTCGAGGTGCCGGCCCCAGGCGGGGCTCAGGCTGAGGTTGCTGCAGCTTTTTTTTTTTCCCCCTGGAACTGGAGGGGGTTTTGTGGGGTGGTTATGGGATGGGACGTGGCCGGGGGGAGGATGGGTGCAGCACCACAGCTGGGAGAAACGCGGAGGATGCTTTCTTCCAATCTCGCTCATCCTCAGGATGCCCCAGCCTTGGCCAATGGGCATTGGTGAGGTTTGACCTCTCTCATCCCTGTCCTGCTGGAGGAAGGGTGCTGGCAGGTCCCTGCCCTGCTCCCCACAGCACACACCCCCAGCTGGGGCACAGCTGTGCTCTCTGAAGCATAGAATCATGGAATCCTTTTGGTTGGAAGAGACCTTTAAGATCATGAAGTCCACCCGTTCCCCCAGCGCTGCCAGGGCACCACTGCCCCGTGTCCCTCAGCACCACATCTCCACGGCTTGGAAACCCCTCCAGGGATCAGGGGGACTCCACCCCTGCCCTGGGCAGCCTGGGACACGCCTGGGCAACCGTTTCAGAGGAGCCATTTTTCCTCAGGTCCAACCTGAACCTCCCCTGGGGCAACTTGAGGCTGGTTCCTCTTGTCCTTGGGCGAAGAGCCAGACCTCCCCTGGCTCCAAACTCCTGTCAGGGAGTTGTGGAGGAGAGGAGGGAGGATGATGTGCAGTGCTGAAGCCCGGGCTGTGGTTGTTCCTGCTGGAGGATAGAAGGTGCATCTCTGCCTTCAGCTCCCTAAAACACTGCAAAAAAAGGTAACGAGCTGCTCTCTCAGGCTGGTGAGGGACGGGTTGCACAACGATGCTTTGAAATTTTGCAGCGAGGAAGGTGTTGGTTGGGAGAAATACTTGGAGGGCAAGAAGAGCGGTTCTGGTCTAGGGGAAGGCTGGAGACGCCCATCACCAGAGGATTTGGAGAAGAGGCAGAGGTGTCTGACAGGACATGGAGAAGACTGTAGGTGTCCTGCAGAAGCACCTATTTGTCTGTGAAGCGGTGGTTTCTGTGTCTGGGCTGGGTGGAGGAGCTGTGGCCAGGGCTCCTGGGTTTGGTCTCCAGCACGCTGGGACTCTCCCCTTAATGGTCAGGGCTGGCAAAGGGCTTGGAAGTATTTTTCTTTCTGAGTATCCCTTAATTAGCTGAAAGGCAAAGCTGTCAAGTACCCAAGTGGGAGAGAAAAAAAGATCTTCATGAGCCTGTGACCAGCCCAACATTTCGCCTCCATTTATTTTCCCCAGGCCTCTTTGTTTTCCCTTTGAACAAAAAAGGGTGTTTTTCTCTTTCCCTCTATTTAACTGCTATTTATTTGCTGGTAAGTGGAAGGAATTCAGCTGGGATCAGCCCGGCGCCTGCCAGCAACTGGAGTTGGAAAGTTTCCGTGGGGGAGATGTAAGAGTAGAGCAGGGGGGCTGTTTTCCACCCGCCGCGGGTCCCTGTGTCACGGCCAGCCAAGCTGGGTGGGTTTAATTCTCTCTGTTTTGGGGGTTTTGGGTTTTTTTTCACTGGGATGTTGACAAGTGCCTGTGGGAGCTGCAGCGGGAGGAGCGCGGACCTGGGCCGGAGGGTTTCTTCTTCTTCTCGCTGTTAATGGGAAACAGAAGATGACTTGGGAGAGATTTGGCAAAGAGGGAAACTTTTCTGTCTCTTCCAGCTTGGAAAAAAAGCCTCCTTTCTCACCCCAGCCTCCCCGCGGAAGGAGGAGGGTTCCCAAATACAGCCCAAGTGGGGTTTGCCGGGAGGGGGAGACGAGACAAAGTGCCCGGTGATTTCGCAAGGGATGGAGCAGTCTTGGGCCACCAACTGTGTTTTGGGAGAGGTACCCAACCTGCCTCCCATCAGGGGCCAGGAGCCATCCCATCTCCTTCTTGAGGAATCAAAGGGTTGGGATGCCCCAGGTGCTTTAATGTTGGGGATTTTTAGGGTCCTGCAGCCGTGTCTTGGGTGCGGTGTCACTGTAGATGGAGATGCGATGCCAGCTGCGGTGGTGAGCTCATGCTGGCACCCCTAGGGGTGGACAAAGATGCTGGGAGATGAACCACTGACCTTGGCCAAGCTGCTCCGAGCCAGGGAACTGCTGTAACAGCCCCGTGTGAGATGTCTGGCAGGGCACTGGGGCGCTTGGTGCTACTGGTCTCCAAAGGGAGATAAAGCAGGGGTTGAATTCTTGAAGCTCTAGCAGCACTGTCCTCCCAGTTGTCTGTGTGATGCAGGAACTGGCTACCAGTACAAGTCTGCCAGTTACAAGAAGTGGCCGTGGCGGAGAATTCAGAGGTGGCACGTTTTGGGGCTGGGGGAAGAGGAAGGGTGTCACCACCACCTTGTCGGGGACAGGAGGATGGCCATGGCAGGGTGGGAGTGCTGAGCTGGTGCCAAGCGAGTGCTTCTCACGCTTGGACAAGTGACCGGAGGAAGTTAATTATAGTCAAACCCCAGTGAAGTTTGGTCAGGTCATGGCTTTTCCACAGCCTTACAGTTCTGG
Organism: Todus mexicanus; assembly: GCA_013389965.1. Lineage (NCBI taxonomy): Eukaryota > Metazoa > Chordata > Aves > Coraciiformes > Todidae > Todus > Todus mexicanus. Next base: position 53,484 of record WEIS01032153.1, on the reverse strand, counting down.
ACGTGCAGCAGCCGGCGTCCAGGGCCACGGCTGACCTGCACTGTCCCTCCAGAGTTAATCATTGCTGTTGGCTCCAGGACCTGCCTGACTTCAGCAACAGGGACCGCTTCCCAAAAAAACCATAAGGTAAGAAATCAGCACATGGGGCCTGGAGGAAACCACAACCAATCTCGACCCTGACCATAACCCTGACCCAGACCTAAACCCTGACCCTTTGCCCTCTCTTTCAGTTTACAAGGTAGATACTGGGTTTCTTGCCGTGTTGGAAGTGATGTGGTCACCAAGAGTGGGGCAACCTGGAGCAGCTGCTTGAGAGCCTCCTGCTCTCATCACCCACCCTGTGGGTCCTGCGCTGCTCTCTCCTCTTGAGGCTGGATGGGTGGGAAGGACCTGGTCTGCTTTGGTCACCCAGTTCCAGCTAGGACATCCTTGAGGGCTGCTGGTCCACTGCTGCTACGCTAGGAGATGTGGCTGCTGCATGCTGGGAGCGTGTAAATCCCAAATCACCACAAATTAAGCCTGGGAATCGTGAAACTTGGGGGCTGGCCCCATCCGCTCACCTTGCTGAGGGTAGGTTCTCCAAAACTGGACTTGGGGGTTGGTGGTGGTTTCTTCACCGTGGTTTCCCCACCATCCAGCTGTGGAGCTCCAGATAAATGAAGGCTCTTGTCCTTCGGGTGAGCACGCGGCCTTGCAGGGGACCAGGGGCACCACAGCTGGGGAGAAAAATGATATGAAAAAAGGGAAAGATGGGAAAAATGAGGAGGAAAGCCTCCTGGGTTTGGAGCTGTGGGGGCAGTGCCGGACCCCTGGCACCACACTACCTGTGGTGCTGCACTCACTGCTGGTGTTCCTGATGCTGGGAAGGGGTTTTATATACATATACATACATATATATACACTTTCTTTATATATATGTATACTTTCTTCTCCCCGTGGGTGTGTTTTGAAAAGGGTCTTGGGAACAATGAGGATTAACAAGCAGATAGAGAATTAAGCACAGGGTTTGAGTCTTCCCATGTGCGCACATTGCAGAGCGCGCCGTGCTGCCAAGATAAACTCTGTCAGGAATAAACATCGTTTTACATGAAAGGCTAATTACAGATTGGCGCTCGGCGGGTGGGAGGAGGGAATTTTTACCAATTAAAAGGGAACTTTGCTGTTTTTCATCGAATTGCTGGATTAAAACGCAGCCAGGGGCTTGGTGAGGTGTTTGATGGCACGGGTGATGGAGGAGATGTGGGGTTTTTGTTTCCCCCCCAGTTCTAAAGAGGCTCTGCCACTTTATTCTGGCAGGAGCTGTGAGAGCACACTGGTTTTGTCCAACAGTTGAACCCTAAGAGATGCCCTCTGGGCATGCAGCCCTGGGCTCTCACTCAGGGTGGTGGGAGATGGGCAAACTCGGTCCGACCCAACATCCCTTGGAGTCAACCAACATCAGGAGATGTTGGAATAACAGGCCCCTCAGCCTCCTTGAGGGTGCAGGTCATGGAAAGACGTCTGGACGGGACGTGGTGGATAGGAGCCTGCGTTGAGATGAAGTTGTGGCAACCATAGCTCCTATTTGTTGGGTAACTTCAGTGTGTGGTAGGTGAATCATCTCCCAAAAATTGTAAGCCAGAAGGCAATGTGGTGAAGAAAAACCTTCCTGGCCTGCTGAGGAGAGTGCTGGGGAGAAAAATCCAGCCTGGGCATATGGTGGGTTTCATCTGCAGAGCACATGCTGTCTTGTTGCTTTTGGATGGGTTTCACAAGAATTTACATTTCTGGACCGGCTCTGGAGCCTCGGAGGCTGAGCAGGAGCTGGGCTGCGGATGGGGAGGACGTGATGCTGCTCAGACACGAGCTGAAACACCCATTTTGCTCTAACCTGGCTTGAATTTATTGGTTTTGGGATGAAACGATGCAAAATGTGGCTGGGGTTGAGCTCCTCAGCGCACGAGCCTCAGGCAAACACTGCGCGCCTGCTGCTTGCCAAGAGAAACCACAGATTTGTCTCCATCTCTACTTACCGTGGCCGCAGGACAGCTAATATTGGGACTTTTCTCTCACATAAGCTGGTATTTGTCACTTAGTGGTTGCAGGAGGTGGCCTGGGCATCGTCTCTTCAAGCCCCCTGCCTCCTTGAGAGCGCAGGGAGGCGAAGAGCCCCGATCAGGAGAGATACAGTGGGGTTTTTAAAGCACAGTACATTCCCAGCCTGCTCTGCTCCAATGCCCTGGGCTCCTGAACTAGTTAAAAATTGATTTATTTTTTTTTTTAGAAGTCTCCTACATCAAAGACTTGCTGGGTCTGGTCTTTGAGAAGCTGTTGCGTTATGCATGGCCGCGGGACCGTGGCGCGATGACAGTCACTGCCACTTCTCCTACGGCATTCCCTTTTTTTTTTTTTTGATCCCCTTAGCCTGTCCTAATACCACCGCGAACGGGACACTGAAAAGGTCTTTAGTCAGACTTGGCCATGAATAATTCTTCTGTATAATTCCATTTATTCCGATTTTTCAGGCTGTTGTGGGATTGTTCCCCCCCCCGCCCCCCCCAAAAAAAATAGAAGGGAGGAGGGAGAAATCAGCCAAACCCGATAAAGGAGGACTTTGTTCTGAAGCTTTAGGGTATGGTACCAAGCAGGGCTTGCTATACTAGTAATGAGTTTATCTGGCTTTTCGCCGCACGTGATGCATGGTGGCTGCCACCGCGCTGCCCCACCACCACCTCCCGTCCAGAGGAGCCCCAGCTGCTCCTCAGCTTTGCTTTGCTGCTCCTCAGCTTCGCTTTGCTGCTCTTTGGCTTAGTTTCCCTTCCTGCCGTGCGTCGCGGTGGCCTCCTCAGATGTGAGTTTGCGTCTGCCTTTATTTAAGCCTTGACCAACCCTTCCCAGGGTGGGTTCGGTCCGCGGGGGGCATTGAGAACATCGGGCCAAGCCGTTGGGAGCGTTTCGGGCTTTGAGCAAGCAAGAGGATGACGCAAATCGCTTTTTTCAAGGGCACAAGATGAAACAGCTGCTTCGTTTTCGGCGCAGATGTGCCGCGGGCGCCACACATTAGCTCCGCCGAGGGGGGTCACGGCCGCCCGCTTCCCCACCTCGGCTGCGTGGGCAGGGCCACCAGGTTGCTTGGGCTCCCAGGCCGCTCGAAAAAGGAGCCGCAAGTAGGGCTGGGAAGGGCTTTGGAGATGTGCGATGAGGTTTGTCACGCCAGCTGAGCTTCCCTGTCCCCAGGAAACAGGCATCAAGACATTCTTGGAGAAGCGGTGCAGATGGTGAGATGGAGGTGATTTACCTTCGGCTGTCCCATCTCTCCTCTGAGAAATGCCAAGTGGCTGGGGACGGTGACCTTCTGCGGCATGTCCCCGTCCCCTCCGGCGGCCGCCCTGTCCCGGCCGCGCGGCTCGAGTGGGAGAAGCCGCGGGAAGCGAGGGAAGACACTTCCTCCAGCGGCGGATCTGAGGTCACCTCCTGGCCCTTGATCCCTCCAGCCCGGGGTATTTGGGTCAGCGGGGAAGCACAGCTGAGAGCGACATCCCTTCCTCCTCTCTCCCTGGAGAGTCGTTTTTTAAAGGAACAAATAGGCTCGGCCGCAACGATTTTTTAATGCTATTTTTTTGGAACAATGAGCTAAATACCGGAGGGGGGGTTCGGAGCTGCGTCTCAGACTGGTGTGATGTTTTCTCCTGTTGTTTCTCACCTTCCTGTGCCCACCTTGTTCTGATCTACCATGCCCAGAAACCTTTTTCTGCTCAGGAAAATACCAGTGTGAAAGGAGCTTTTCATCCTTTTGGGGTGGCCTCGCTGAGAAGAAAGCTGATCTGGTGTGTGGGACCTCCCTGGACCAGGCTGGGGGGCTGGTTGTCACCTGCTAGCAGCAGGAGGACCTGGTGGCTGAGGCACACCTGGTCCAAGAGCTCCTTCATCATGGGCACAGCTTGGAGATGTTGGGCTGGTGGGTGAAAGCTCCGTCTTGAGCCCAGCATGAGTGGTGCCAGGGAGGACAGCTTGGCTTGGCCAAGTTACCCACATCTCCTGCATCACTTGGAGATCTTCAACCACTTGATTTCCTTGCCTTTGTTGAAGGCTGCATTGCTCTGGGAGTCATCTTCACTCCCCCTCTTGCAAGGAGAGCGCTTTAAGTGCCCCCCTTTTTTTGTTTTGTTTTCTTCTTCTTTAACTAGAAAAATGGTTTCTGAAGCACTTGGTGTCTCTCTGAAGGCAGAGAGACCCTTGGAGAGGGTTTTTCCTTGGCCATCACCAGCTGGGTTCCTCCCGCGGCACCCAGCCAGGCAGCTCCAAACCCCACCCCTTCAGCTCTTTCTCTCGCAGAAGGTGGTTGGACTCGCAGCACCTTGAGACTCGATCAAGTCTTAACCCGACTCCCGTCCAAGTTCTGTGCAGCTCTTGAGCTCCTTCCAGCCCCGTCCTCAGCTGGATTCGCTCCATCGCTTCTTTTAGCATCTGCTTGATCGCGCCGTCCCGCCGATAAGGCTTTGTGCCTCTTGTGGCAGCTTGTCTTTGTGTGTTTCGATATCTCGCCCGGGTTATCAGCCGCGGCGGGTTGTGAGGTGTGGCCGGGCGAGGAATTAACCATCTCATCCAAACCCCGTGGAAATCAGAAGCAAAGATTCCCCCCCCTTTTTAATTTTTTTTAAAATTTTATTATTATTTTCCCCTGTGGGCTTTAAATCAAGTCGTAACTTCTCCAGCATCGGAGGAGCTGCTGAAGGGAAGCCCTGACTCAGGCTGGTTAAGCCCTGTCTGGTTTCCACTGGAGGAATGGTTGCCTCTGCCCTCCAGGAAAGTCCAGGAGAAACTTCAATATCATGTTAGAAAGAAACCTTGCATCCCCAGGGACCTCATCTCCATGTCCAGAGGGGTAGCTTTGGAGCTCCTCTTCACCTGAACCCTGTTTTTTTTCCCCATCCCGTGATTTCCTACCATGGCTTTGCTCCAGCCTTGCCCTGGCCCAGGTGGAGGGAGATCACCCCTGCCATGCTGGGGCTAAAACACGGGGAGGGGAAATTGTGCAAGCCGCTCTCCGGGGGTTGTTTCAATGGGAATCACGCTGGGACCGAGGCATTTTTCTCCTGCCCCCAGATTTTGCCGAGGTTTCTTTCCAGCACTGGAGCTCGCCCAGCCCTCCCGGCTTCCCGGGGCTTCGCTGGGAAGCGCTGGGAAGACAAAACCCCGCTCTGGAAGTCAGGCTATTGTTCTTACTAATTTTAACTTGATGTTCTTCCCCAAGCCTATTTTTATTCATTGCTTGTGGTAAGCCCTTTCTCTAAGGTAGAGCAATTTGCCGCAAGACTCTTTTTATTTATTTTTATTTTTTGGTGTGTTTACCGATTTTAATTCAGCAATATCTCCTTTTNTTCCTCTTTTCCTTTTTTCCTTTTTCTTTTCTTTGCCTTTGCTTTTGCCTTTACCTTTGCCTTCTTGTCTTCTTTTTCTTTTTCTTTTTCTTTTTCTTTTTCTTTTTCTTTTTCTTTTTCTTTTTCTTTTTCTTTTTCTTTTTCTTTTTCTTTTTCTTTTTCTTTTTCTTTTTCTTTTTCTTTTTCTTTTTCTTTTTCTTTTTCTTTTTCTTTTTCTTTTTCTTTTTTTTCTATTACAAACCCAAAGCTGGAGGAGCTTTGCTGAGCTTTGTGCCCTGGGTTTGCTTTGATCTCCGCAGGTGAGTGTGCATTTTTTGGGGGGGCCCGAGATTGATCCTGCTTATTTGCATGTAAATCTCCAGGTTATTAAGATCCGAATCTGGCCCTTTAAATTTAATACTTTGCTTTATGCTTTTTATTTCCGCGTTTTCTTACAGTAATTTCCAAAAATAACAAACTTCAAACATGACGGGGCCATCTAACGTTTTTACTGCCTTGGCTGGAGTAGAAGGAACATTTCTGGAAGTATATTATCCAATTTAACGAGCCTTCCCCAGCTTGGCTTCGCTCCCACCCCTCACCCCCTCTCCGAGTTGTTTTGGACGGCTTGTTGGAGCGGTGCCACCTAATCCTATTAGAAGGACTTTCATTACACTGTGCCTTGTGTTTATAACCAAGAAAATCAGACGGAGAGGGAGAGGGGGGGGCTCTTGTCCCTCTCCCTTTTGCATTTCGCCTGGTGTTGAGACGAGAGCCCGAGCGAGTCCCACGAGGCTCCCGCGCAGCCCTCGCTTGGCTTTTTCTCGCGCCGCTCTGCATTTATTAAGGAAGACTTTGGAGTAAATTGGATCCTCGCGAACTTATAATTAATTTGGAAGGGTCAGTTCTTCCCAGGCTAGCGAGGGCTTCTTTGTGTGGTCCTATTTTTTATTTTATTTTTTTTGAAAGGCAGAGGTTGGAGAGGCTGTTGGAGAGCTGCGATTTGCTTTTCAGAGGGACCTGCCTATTTTCTGAGAATCTCACGGCTCTTGAAGGACGGCTTGTTGTTGTTATTGTTGTTGTTGTTGTTGTTGTTTTGCGGGGCTGTGCTCAAAGGGTTTGCAAAGGGCTCAGTTTGGGTCCAAAATAAAACCAATCCCAAAAAAAGGAATAAAAAAAAAGAACTAAGGAGCACATGTCCTAGGGGCTGATCGTGGCAGGTCAAGCTCGGCAGCCCAGAGCTTGTGCCTGAAGCTGGGAGATGCTCCAGGAGGTTCCTTTGCTTGGGTGCTGGGTAGGGCTCGTGGGCCCTTGTCTATCTGTCTGTCCTGCCCTGCCTTGCACCCCACCAAGGGGACCTCTTGCTTCTCCTCAGAAGTGGCAGACTGAGATTTTTTTCCTTCCTGCCTGGGTTTTCTCGAAAACCTGCCTTCCCTCCCCAAATAGTCCCAGGAACCGTGAAAGAGAGAAGGTGGAGGGCAGGGAGAAGACGACGGGCTGAAATAATTGGCAAATAATGAGAGTTTCTGAAAAAAGACAGACAGACTGACAGTGGTTTTCTCCAGAGATGGGTTGGACGCAGAGGTGAGATCACAGGCCCTGCCTGGGCATCACCTGGTAGGGCCAGGGATGGAATCTAACCTGGCACAGCCCGTGTCTCCCATCAGCTGAGCTGCAGGGAGAGATCCCTGCTGAACGTGGGGCCAGGGGAAGGTGGGGAGCAGTGATGGATGAGTGCGGTATCTGGAAACCCAGAGCAATAACTCCTGAGATGCTTCCTTGCAGGGAGCAGAGGGCTCTGAGGAGCTCAGGGGCTTTTGGCTGTGGAGATTGTCCCCTGTGGAAGTGGCATCAGTGGCGGCATCATTGCACACACAGCAAGGGCCAGCAGAAAAAAGTGTTGAAAGCTCAGTGCCGGCCCTCGGACACGTTTGAACCCAGCGGAGGGGAATAAAAGCCAATTGTGGACATGCCTCCATTGCACGGGCGAACAGCGAGATGCCGATGGGCAGTACCCGTGTTATTGATGGGCTGCACTGTTAATTAATGGTGTGACGGGGCTGCCTCGCTGCCGAGGCCACCTGCAAAGCTGGAGTCAGTCCCTGGTTGCTCCCTTTGTGGCCCCTGTTTGATGTCCCACCCTGACCATTGCCTTTCTTCTCTCTTTCTCTCTCTCTCTCTAGCATGGGTCGGCTCCTTGGCCATGGGCATGATCTTTTTCTGCTCTCCCATCGTCAGCATCTTCACTGACCGGCTGGGCTGCAGGACCACGGCTGCCTCAGGAGCTGCCATCGCCTTCATCGGCCTCCTCTCCAGCTCCTTCACCAAGTAAGGCTGCAGAGGGAACACCTTGGCAGGCTCCTCTTCCTCACTGCTTCCCTTAACCCCTCTGCCTACACGTTGCTGCTGCCTTTTGGGGCAAAGCAGGTGGTTTCCATCCAGATGAGAGACCTCCTGGCATCCCTCCAGCCCACGTGCACCCAGCACGTTTCTCTCCAAATTGAACCAAGTTGCTCTTTTGGCCTTGTATTACAAGAGAGTAACTTTTACCTGAGCGAGGAACTTTGTTTTATGGGATTCCAGCCCTCAGGTCCTTCATTTGATCTTTAAAGCAGGCAGTGAGAAGTTGGCGCGGCTCTTGCAGGCAGCTCCAGAGAGACGCTCGCGGATAAAGCCGTTCTCCTGCTCAACCAATTTCACATTTGGTCAATTAATGCTTAAAATAACATTTGATGGGTTATTTTCCCATATAATATGGGAAGAGGGAGTTTCCTCTCCCTGGCAAGAGGCGGTTTCCATGCAGGGCAGATGAGGAGAGGGACGCAGACAGGGTTGGGAGCAGTTTGTGCTCTGTTCTTGTGCCGGCTTGGCCGTTTGCAGCTGCGTGGGACAATTCTGCTCCTCATACCATGAATTTGTGCCGACAGGCATTTGCCGAGGTGCGTTGGGGTGGTGGCTGTGCCCGATGCGATGGGAGAGTTGTTCCAACCCGAGAGATTTGCATCTTTGGGGCACCAAAAAGAGGTCACTGCTTGGGTCCTTTATGAGGTGCTCAGTGGAGACGTTCTCCAAAGCACCATTTGCCCCAGCTTTGCTGAGTAAAAACATTGCTTTGGGTTGGGTTTCAGTTCAAATCAATATTGGTTTAATTAAAATGCTTCAAGAAGGGAGGTTTTGAAAGCAAATACTCGTTTCTCGGAGAGCTGCTTGCCCGCGCTGTGCTCCTCCCTGCCCACACAGGGCGGCAGGACCCCAGCTCCTTTTTACCCCTGTCAACGAGCCCCTAATGCTCACCCCAACCCACGTGGATACTCAGTGTGTGATGGGTGCCTGAGCCCCCAGTTACGGCAGCTCTCCCATGGCACTGGGAGGTGGGACGCAGCTTCTGAGCCTCCTGGCAAAGCCCTGCAACTGTGGCCAAGCGCAGCCCGGGGGACTTGGGATGTTAAAACCATCTCGGATGTTGAAGGAACCACCTTCAGCGACTTCCTTCGCAAATGCCACCCCTTTGTATTTCAAAAAAATATAATAATAAGTGGGGAAAGCGCAGCTGGGGTGGTCCTGAGGGAAGGGATGCCCGGGCTCCTGGCAGCGCAGCTCCCAGGCGCTTCCCATGGAATCCTGCTCGCCTTCTAATCAACGAAGCTTGGACTTTTCCCCTCCCTTCTCACAACACCATTGTAAATTGTTCGTGCGAAGAAAGAGCTCTTGGGACCACGTCGCTGCCAATGCCTTGTTGTGTTGGGCTTCAAGACGAGAAAAAACCTCAGACGGTACAGGCAGAGAAGAATATTATTTCCAGGAGAGCTCCAGAGCTGAAATCCCCATTTCCTGCCTTCACGCTCTCGGTTCGCATTCCTTCGGCTGCCTTTAAGGGAGAAAGGAGCCCCTTTGCAGCTGGCCGGCGGCGAGGGAAGCTGCCTTCGGCACAGCCAAGCCGGAGCCGGAGGAAGAGCAGCGAGGCTGTGGGATTTGGCAGCGTTCCATCTGGATGGCCACGGCCGGTCCCAAAATTCAGAGCTCGCGGCTCCTGCTTGCTCAGAACAATAGAGAAGGGGGTTGGTTCTTCTCATTTTTGGGCCCCTTTGCCAGCTCCCCGCAGCTGGAGATGACGCACCCAACGCCAGCTGGGCTCCATGTGCCCGTGCGAAGGGAGCTGCTGCTCAGGAGCTGCAGCCTGGGTTTGGTGGGCACAGGCAGGGCTGGACCGAGGCTAATGGACCCGTTACCTCCAGGATTCTCTAAAAGTTATTCTATGATTCATTATTCTGATTCTATTCTATGATTCTAATCGACCTGTTACCTCCTGGATTCTCTAAAATGGGTTTGCTTTGTCCAAACAGAGGAGCAGCAGTTCCCAGCATGGCACCGAGCTGATCCAAAAACTCGCTGAGCCACCAGGTCTGCACGGCAGGACCCAGCACCCAGCTCGGTGCCTCCTGCGCTCGAAATGTTGGCCACTAGATAAGCAAAAGAAACTGGAAAGCAGAGCTCTGGGGGAGGCTGGAGTTCTCTGGATGGGGTCGAGGTGAGGGTTTTCCTCACTTTGCTGCCTTGCAAGGGGATGCCTCCTGCATTCAATAGCAGCTTGAGCCGCCACAGATCTTGGGCACCCTCAAGAAGAGAGGCATCCTAAGTGTATTAAGACTTCCCTCCAGTTTTAAGGGGAGTGTTTTAGCGTGAGGACTAGGAAATGATGGCCAGTTGAGCAAGGCTGTCTTCATATGCTGCCTGATGCCCTCCCAGCCCTCCTGTTCTGCACC
>WEIS01032153.1:10788-35366 GCA_013389965.1 Todus mexicanus | reverse complement strand
TTTTTTAGTTGTGAAACAAAGCTGGAACCAGCTGCGGGAGCTGCTTCACTGCAGCGTGCCCTGCCCTGAGCTCCTGCAGCCAGGGAAATGCACGTTTCTAAGTCACAGAGCTTAGGTTTAACAAGTTTTGGCCACTCACTCACAGGCTGGGGTTGAGGTTTCCTATCATTCCCCTGCTGTGGGAGCTGTGGAAAGGCCACATCCTAATTGCTGTCAAGGCTTTTGCAGGTCTGCTGCGGTACCGTGGAGTTCGGGGACCCCCAGTTTTGAGGCATTTTGGCTCTGCCTCCTATCATCATCGTGGTGGTTTGAGGCGGCCGGCTTGGCTACAAGGAGCTTCATAACCCTCTGGGCTGAGCTGGCCGCTCCGGAGGAGCCGGGAGAGGGAGGTGGCCCGCAGCTGGACCAGGACAATCCTGCCCTTCGGCACGTGGAGGTGCCACAGGAGCGCTTTGTGCGGCACTAGAGGGTCTCTATTTTGGCGTTGGTACGTCGGCGCTCGGAGCGCTTCGCTCTGAGCAGCCCAATTTGGTGCTGAGGATCTCATCTACGCTTGCCCAGATCACTCTGGTTCAGCATCCCAAGGGGGTTTAGGGTGGATTTTAAGCCTGGCTAACAGGCCGTACACTCCTCAGAGTAACTCCCTGCCTAAAGGTGAACTTGGACCATATCTTCTGGACACGGAGGGGGACAGATCCAGCTGAGACCCTTGTCGTCTCTCCGTCCTTCGCCGCAGACCATAACCCAGCTTTCACACGTCTCTGTACCCATCCGGTTTTGTTTGGGGGTTACCTTGGTTATTTTAGCTTCAATTAATTTTCACGCTGGCAGAGTTTGCTTCTCTTTTTTTTTTTTTTAATCCAGCTGGAAGCAGAAAACTGGAACGACTTAGCCCTGGCTCCTTTGCCAAGGTAAGCCGAGCAGCTGCCACAAAAAACCCCCGTGCTTGGGCAGCTCTTTGGGGCGCTTTTGTTTAAATCTCAGCCACCCTTGTAACTTTTGGGGAGGATGAAAGGGTTGACAAGTGCTTTTTCTCCAAGATTCTCTGCGTAAGGCCAGGCAGGGATGGAGCTGGCACCGTAGAGGGGCTCCACCAGCAAGAGACGGACCGAAGTAAAGCTGGTTCCCTTCTTCCCGAGAGTTTTTGGAAGGAAAGCAGCTGTGGAGCTGGATGGAGCTGCCACCCCTGTGCGGGGCCGAGCTTTGTGGACACAGCTGCAGGGGTGACCATCCCCGTGACCAGGGGGTCAGCATCGCTCCAGGTACTTTATCAGCTCGCCATGGTGGACTTTAGTCCTGGGGGGCATCAAGGTTATCGCTGGGCTTTGATGGACTCGTGCCGCACGACCCCTTTGGAGGGGGTTTCGTCGCTTTGTTTTTGCAAACCCCTCGGTTTTGCAATGCCCTCAGTGCTCGCCCCGAGGACGGACGCCTCATCCCAGCGCAGCCGTGCCATCGCCGCCGCCAAACACCGGCACCACCGATCCCGGGCACGAGGCTTGGGTTGTGCTCCCGGCAGAGGCGAGGTGGGAGAGGGAAGGCAGCCAGAGTCCCTCCTGTTTTCTGCCAACCACGGCTTTGGAAGGAGGCTTCGTACCTCCAAAGCTTCTCCTCTTTGTGTACCATACTCCCCCCGCTATGCTCACCCTACACCCACCTCCAACCGGCAAGGCAAGCGTAGCTCTTAACCGTAGCATTAGAGGCGAGACTTAGCGTCTATTTTTTACTAAGGAATGAAGCTTTTTTGGGTTTATTTTATTTTATTGTACATTTTTAATCGTGGAGCCTAAGGCGAGTTGTTTACTGGAGCAGGTTCTTGCAGAGTGTCGATGTTCCCTGGTCGCTGCCGGCCAGATTGCCTGATTTGCAGGTGGGGTTTTGGTTCAATCCAATCGTTTCGGGAAAGAACGCTTCCCCCCGAGGCCTGAACTTTCCCAGCATATCTCGTTTCAGCCAGTCAAAGCCCTTAAAGCCGAGATAGGACTTTGCGGGGGTAGGCTGAGGGCAATTAGGAAATTGCTCTCGCTCTTACCCTGCTCTCCCTGCCCTGAAATCCAGCAGGATGAAGCCAAATATTTGCTTTCGGACGGGCGGATTGTTGGAGCCGACCCCACATCCGAGCACTCGGGGGTGGAGGCTTCAATTTTTGGCTGTTTCGGGGAACTCCTGAACTGGGTTTTTTTTTTTTAAAGCAGGACCTCCAAGCCTGCTGCCATCACCCCCTGGCTTGCTGGATCCCGATGCTGTGCCTTTCTCCAGCCCTTCTGCTGCCCGGGGCCGTGGTGGTCGGCGTCAACTCCATTGTTGATGGAAAAAAAAAATAAATCCTGTATGTGGTTTTTGAGGCGGGCTGCACTGCTCTGCCCTGCCCATGTGCTGGTAACGCTCACCCTCGGGGGCTCTGTACCCACTAGAAATATTCAATCGACGGCTTCAAGCACCAGCGGTAGCTTTGCAAGCCCATTTTTTTTTTCACTGTGCTCCCAGTTTTGGCTGAGCAGGAGCCACACGTGGCTCTGGACAGGGTCCTAGGGGCTGCTCAGGGCAGAGCAGCAAAACCAGCGGCTTGAAAGCAGCTGCTCAATTCCGGGCAAAGGCCAGACCCTGAAATCTAAAAAAAAAATCTAAAATTCTTTTATATNGAGTAGCTCTGCCTCTCGGCAGCGCTTGGAGGGCACGACGAAGTATTAACGCCGGTCACGGGAGAGCTAATGGGGGTGGGTGTGGGGTTTTTTTTGGTCAATAAGAGCAGATAGGGAAGGATGGAGTGGGGGNTTTTTTAATGTTGTTTTATTTTTTTTCCTTTTCCAACACCTGCTCCTCGTAAGCGATTTATATTCCCTTCAAATTTTGTACCTGGAAGTAAAAGTATTTGAATGTGTGTCTTCAAAAGTAGGGCTAGGTCTTTCAAAAATGTGAATTTCTGATTGTTTGGTCTGTCCAAAAGAAACGTAACCTACCCTGGCATTAGCACATTATTATTTTTAATTATTTTTTTTTGGTAATTAATGTTTTATGAATGTCGTTTTAAAAGAAAAAAAAAATTAAAAAAAAAATAAATTGTGTAGAATAAAACCAGTTTAAAAAAAAAAAGAATAAAAGAGTCCGTGCCTGTGTCCTGAGGGGTTTGCTCTCTCCATCACCAGTCGAGGGAAGATGTTGAAAGAAAAGGGACTGGAGGGTTTAACACGGGAATTATTTTTGATCGAGTTTTTCCTAAAATCATAGAATCGTAGAATGGGTTTGGTTGGAAAAACAACACCTCGAAGATCAGTGAATCCAAGTGTTCCCCCAGCCCTGCCAGGGCACCGCTGCCCCGTGTCCCTCAGCACCACATCTCCACGGCTTGGAAACCTCCTTGTCCCACCCTAAACTAGAAATAATAAATCAATCCCTGAGAGCATCTTGGCACCTTAAGCGGTGTCAATGCTGAGGGTGAGAGACCCAGCGGAGTTTCCCCCTTGGTTCCCTGGGCTCAGCTTTGGGGCTGGCTTTCATCTGGCTCCATCTCCCCATGTCCGTGCTCCAGCGCGGGGGCAGCATTTGGCTTTTAATACCAATTATTAGTACTAATAAGAGTAGCTCTGCCTCTCGGCAGCGGTTGGAGGGCACGACAAAGTATTAACGCCAGTGACGGAAGAGCTAATGGGGGTTTTTTTTTTTGGTCAATAAGAGCAGATAGGGGAGGATGGAGCAGGGCAAATGGGTGGACTTGACGGTCATAAAGGTCCTCCCACCAGCCCAGGTTGCCCCTTAGGCTATTTCCTTGAAACCCCCAGGACCGTGCTGGCGTAGGGTGGTGAAACTCCAGGATCCCTCAGCAAATCCGGGATGACTCCTGGTTTATGAAGTAATCATCGTTGAGGGGACTTGACGCCTGGATTTTCACATGCTCGGCTTAACCGGGGATTTATTCAGGGCAACAGTTGGAGCATGCAGCGTCAGCAACCTCATTAGCGTCACAGACAATGCCCCTCCAGTTTTAAGACTAAAATGTGGGTCTGGTTTTCCCTATAGAACTTTACGGGAAGGTTTCAGGAGTCGCAAGAGAGCTCTGCAAGAGATCTGTTGGATTGAAAGCCCCGAAACAGGTTGGATCCCACTCGCGCCAGCTGGGCCCGGCAAGCGAGCAGCCCTGGCTGTGCCTCCACCTCTCTAGTGCCGCTCCATCCCACCACGGAGTGGTCAAAGAGCCCTTGTGGAAGGCAGGAGCCCCTGAATACGTGATGATTTCTGTACCCCCCAGTGGCCGGGTTTGCCCAACACAACCTTTCTCCTCTGAGCCAGCAGCCAAACGCATTCCCCTGAGACCATTTTTGGATGCGCCACGGAAATACACCGCAAAGGGAGAAGAAGGAAAACGTCAAAGGTCACGGGGTTTAAGCAGCGAGAGGGAGGAATGAGGCTATAAAAAGTTTTAACAGGTCAGAACAAAGACCTCGACTCTATGAAAGCAAACAACCGCGGGGATGAAGCCAGCCTCGCACACGTGCTCCACGCTCGGGTTGGACTCTTGAAGCCACCTGGGGGTCGATGGGTGGTTTTTGAAGGAATAAATACGGGGCTACACAAACCGAAGGGTTCCCAGCAGGGAGCTGCGGGGCTGGAGTCGGTGACCCGGCAAAGCGAAGAGCTCCTGCTACACAAAGTGTGGGAACCGCTTCACGAGTGAAGTCACTGCAATAAAAGTTAACGCCCACGTTCGAGCCTCGGCTCCAGATCGCGCCGTGCGCTTGCAGAGCAAACAGACCCCTGAGCGTGTGGGGACTGGGGGGAAACCCACCCTAATCCAAGAGCTCTCCCCATGGAGAGGGAGCTGGAGCAGAATATGGGCTCAGCACATCCTTGGAGAAGCTCCCGAGTTCCCTCCTTACTGACCACCAGCACCTCTCCCAGTGCTGCCCAGTACCAGCACCCGCTGCTGTGGCACCCAAGCCAGCGGGCGCCGCCTGTTCTCCAGCCCTACCTCACCTTCCTACCCCTGCTGTTGTTTCCTCCTCGGAGTGGCTCCCTCTTCCTCCTCGAGGAGCGGAGCTGAGGTGAGGGAAGCGCTGCTAATAAAGCTTCCCACGCCCTAAAAACCCCAAAATTCCCTTCCCACTCAAGTCTTTGCACGTCCATCAGCTGCTAATTTTAGGTTGGAGCTTTGAGCCGCACGCGAGAGCTTCTCCTGAAAGCGGACGAAGGCCACAAAGTGGATTTATTTCTAGGGAGACTCAACCCGGACAGTGGCGACCACCGGGACCCGTAAAAGTCACAGCTCCTACTTGGAAAACGAGTTGCAGATGCTGCTCTGGTATCTACGGTCGGATTTATGCGAGTCCAGGACACGCGGAGATTTATTGCTTCGGTTTTATGTACGAAGGAGCAATAAATCCTTCCGAGAAGTTAACTCGGTACCATTCCGGTTCTTTCCTTTCTGCCCAGCCTGACGGGAAGAGGCGTGCAGAGGAGACACTCCTACCACCTCCACCATCGCTGACTCCCACCGTGAGAAGAACAAACCCAAGGAGTGATGATGAAGCACAAAAACGAACATTTCATGCAGTTTATTGAGTCTATTTCCATTTGCATTATGACATCTTACAATAGGGAACAAACTCCTCCTAAATTGTTAGCTAGCAAAATCTGGTCGACCTGGTGTCCAACGACCTCAGCGTACCATGTTCTGTATGAAACAAGTCCCGTAGAAACAGCTGGAAAGCACTGTACAAAAAAATTAAAAATAAAAAGGAGAAGGAAAAAAAAACCAAACCCAACCCCAACCTTACATTCTGCATCGAGCTCAGGGCTTCCCAACCACCAGGCTTCTCTAAGAGTGAAACTCAAACAGGGGGCTCGGGTATTTTAAAGGGAACAAAACCAGGTCACGCAATCAAAACAAATCCAACAGGGTGTTTTCCCATGAGAAAAAGGGGGGGAAAAAAAAAAAAAAAAAAGATGTCGCACCCGAAAGAGGTTGGGAAGCCCTGGGATAACAGATGCAAACAACTTCGATGTGCTGCTGGGTAAGTTATCCCTGATCCTGCCTCTCTGCCCTCCTCCTTCCCTCCCTAGTCCAGCACAACCCAACAAGCAGCCCAGTGTACCCAAGGGTGGGAAATGTTGCGGAATTTGTCAGGAATTCCCTCGGCGTGGCTCCGAGCCAGCCCTCAGCCCAAGCACCTCCTCCTGGGAGAAGGCAGAGCAGCAGGAGACGTTCCTGTAACCAGCGCGGATCTCCCCAGCTCCACGCCTGCCCACGGACCCTTCATTCCAGCCACGCCAGCGAGGACGGCCAGGGAGAACACCCAGACCTCAGACGGTGACACCAGCTAATGAAAGGGAGCCCACAGGAAAGAGGCGGCTGCGGGATGAGACTCTGCATCGTGGGGTGACGGCGACGGTCACGCTGGGAGCTTCCAAACCCCCCTCATCGCCCTGCTAAAACCAGAGGCCGCTGGTGAGCCCCAAGGGCATTTATTTTCTCGTCTTCACAAGCCCCTCGTTATCGTGAGACCACCGGGAACCTCCTCTTTGTGTGGCGAGGGTTTCAAGACGAGCACGGAGCGCGGCTTCACCAGGGAACCAGGCGGTTGGGCTCCCCTGCATTTGCATAACGCAGCCGAGTGACAGGAAAGCGGAGTGACAGTCATTAGGGGCCATTGTGCCAACCTTGGTGGGAAACCCAGGCGGCTGCGAGGGGACACAATGGACAATGACGGAGGGGACACAATGGACAATGACGGCTCCTTCAAACCCGGCGCGATGGCAGCGCAGCTGCCGTGCCCCAGCCTCAATGTGTCTCGTCTCGCAAAGCGCCTTTTCAACTCCGATCGAGCAATTTCTGTGCGTGCAGTCCCGACCTTCACCAACTCGCTCCAAAAACAATTAACTGCCTACGAGTTCTCTGAAAAAAAAAAAAACAACAAAGCCAACCCCAAGTCCGTCAAAGAAATAACAAAGCGCACGTGAGAGGGAGATCTAACAAAGCCCAGGAGGAATTCTTGGGTCTTTTAAGGGATAAAGCCCCAGTTAAAAGAAAAAGCAAGCACCCACAACTCCGCACTGGTTTATAATGGGAATTAAACTATCAAACACACTCTGAAATAAAAACCAGTGTGTGTTCTTCTTGGGTTTGGCCTCGCGACTGCCTGTGGAGGTCCTGGGGGTGCAGGTCCCTCATGACATCAGCTCACACACTAGATAGATATTGAAGGCTCAGGTGGTTCACAGGTTGAAAAAAGCCACCACCGTAACTACAAGAGAAAACAAGGAACCTCTTTGCAAAATAAAATAAAGCAAAAGAAACCAAGGGAGGAGATCGAGCCAGGCTTTGCAGGAAGGCTCTGAGAGGCTCCCACACGGTGGCACTGTGGACCAGGCAGCTGCTGCAACGAGGCTGCCGCTGCCTCTTCAGAGTCACCATTTCTGTATGCTCAGGCCTCAGAAAATGACAAAACTGAGCCATTTTAACCCGCCATGAGGCTACGAGCATGAGGGATGTGGCCACGGCCCTCCTGGAACACCAAGAAAGCGTAAACTGAGACAAGCGCCAAGTCCAAATGCTCCAGAGCAAAACGATTCAGACGCTATAAATCGGGCTAATTGTGAACCTCACTAAATTAAGAGCCTCTTCCGTATTTTGTTAGCAGCCGAAGCGTTAACATCGGCTTCTCCTAACTCCAATCTAACTTGAGAATAGAAACAGAATTACGGCAGCAGCTGACGGATGACTCAGCTCCATCAAGAGGGCTCTGCTGTATCAGCACTTTAATTCCTGCCAGCTCCTCCAGGCGTCAAGACAACAAACCCCCAGCGCCTTCCGCACGCTCGGCCTTGGGAAAGGCAAAGAAACCACCGAGAACATTCAACATCTCCTCAACTGAGGCGAAATTATTTGTTCTTGGTACCCATCTGGGAAACCTCCACCATTTTTCTTAGTTGCTATTGTTACAGAGAGAGAAAAATGTTAAGGCATGCCACTAGAAAACTAGAACGAAACTGCAAAGTTGATTCTACCGCCGCGAAGTTACTGGAAACTCAGAAGCTGAAGAAGCAAGCGCTGCTGAAGGACACGGATCACAGCCATGCTTCACCCCGAGGAGCACTAGTGGGCTCCTTTCTTTCTGGTCACCAGCCTTAGATCTCACAGGTATGTCAGGAATTCCACATCTAACGTGGTGTTCACATAGAGGGGTTTTCTCCTAAGCCTAGGCTCCAGCAAGTCAGTAAAGCTACTGGCAACCACCACCTGATTGTATTTGCTCTGCAGACGCTACAAGAAGAAACTCAGAAGGGTTATTTTGTTAAGGAAATTTTGGCACAGAGAGTCCAGCACCTGGAAAAGAATCGCAAACTTCCAACTTTACACTGACGGCAGAGGGAAAAGTTCAAAACCATGAGCGTCAAAAGCACACGCGTATCCCCTCTGCCACCATGGCGCGTCCCACCAGGAGCAAAGCGAGCTCCGGAGCCCCTCAGGGCTTCTCGCTGAGCCAAACACCACAAAATGCACACACGGAGAAGAAAACACCTGGAATTTTGGGACACAGAATCCTTAAGTAGCTGATGAGGCGTTAAAAGAGCTTAGAGCAGAGACTATAGTTTATGCAACCGCTGCTAGAGAACAACCAAAATGTGTCTGAGGTAGGGGAAAAAAAAAACAACAAAGAAGAGACAGGTCAGCTTCGGTTTTGTCATCTGAGGAACAAGCAACGTTTCCCACATGGCCGGCAAGAGCAGTTCATATCCCTTCGGCACTACCGCCCTGGAGTGGAAATAAATATTGTCTTCCCTGTTGCACGTGTCAGCTAGAAAAAAAATAATCATCAGAGCAGGAAACAAAGAACGGGTCACGGAGGGTGAAGGATGTTTTCCCCTGACGCTGATCAGACTCGAGGTACATTCTCCAATTCTCACCGTGCCACACATGATTTTTAAAAGGAAATTCCAACTCATTTCCATTTGCCCAAGAAGAATAGAAAACAGTTTTCAGTATTTTTTAAACGCTGTTTCTTAGAAGTAGCTACCTGTTTAAGCACGCACATCCCCCCTAATCAATTCCAATTTTCAAATTTAACCCAATAATCTGGTTTTCCAGTTCGTACTGGTTATTTTTCTCTGGCGCTTGAGTCACGGGCTACCGACGCTGGGCGTATCGGCACGATCTCGGCAGATCCAGAGGTTACACACACACTGGCAGGGAAGAAAACAAACCCCGTCAATACTCGTCCGCTCAACAGTTACACGGAGTTGCCTCGAAAATTGAAAGCTGATAGAAAAACTGGGCATAAACCTCACCGAGTGAACCGGTCCATAGTGGTTTGTGGTGTCGCACATTAGCAACCACCCCAAGAAATAACCCGCCGGTAAAGCAGTTGCCTAATCGTTACCACCTTTGTTTGGTGGCGGTACCGAGCCAAAACACGGCGATTAGAACATTTCATTTCACTTGTTTTGGTTTTTTTTTTTTTTTTTTGCTTGTTTTTAATGCAATTAAGATGTCTAATTCCACTGGTTTTATATTACAGTAGCCATTCACATAAATAGTACAGATACGCACTGCTCTTGACAGGTACACGGTCACGCAAGCAGCTCTCTCTCGGGTTCCGTTCGCTCTCCGCGTGGTGGGGTCTGTATGAAAAGCGTTCTTGATTTTTCTAAGCATGGTACAATTTTTAATTCGTAATGCGTTAGTACAACAGTGCCTTGGAAAAGTACTGAGCTTCTACAAAAAAAGCTTTACAATTTTTAAAACAGATTTTTTTTGTTGTCGTTGTTTTTGTCGTTGGTTTTTGTTCTTTTTTTTTTATTATTATTATTATTATTATTATTTAAACAAGCAGAGGCAATTCTTATATTTCCACAACAAGATAAATATCCCAGTTAAGCTAACAGCTCATCCTACAGCGTGCCATAGTGATGGGGAAAGGGCGAACGTTAGTGTTATTTACACAGGCCTGGCCAATATTAACCCAGCTCGGCAATTAAAAGTACGTTTCAAGTGTGCAATTAAGTTCGCATTATTCTTTCAGGGTTGGATTTCTCTCAAAAATTCCTCTATGACTCACGACTTCTCCAAGAACGCCTCGTAAGCACAATCTTGAGGACGTTTATTGGACTGGGAGGGGGGGGGAAAAGAACTCAATACTCTTCGCAAAGAAAAAGAAAACCCAATCAACTGAAGTGGGCAGAGGTCTTTGGCCAAGTGGAATTTTAACACCCAAACCGCCTAGATCTCGAAAACCCTAATTCAAAGAAATTTTCTGATTTTTGAAAGCTTGAATGCAGAGAACATGCTTTCATGAGGGAAGATTCACACTCCGAGTCATTACTGTACACTGAGGTACCACTCAAAAAGTGGCCATAAAGGAAGTGACTTCTTTGCCCATCACTATCACACTAGCTGCTCGGCCCTCGATCCAGAGCTCGCTTAGACAACGCTCTCTCTGTTCCCAGAAGCTAAGACTGCTCTGCGACAAATGGGACAAGTGGAATTCTCTGATAACCAGCGATCGATGCAGTGGACGTGATACTCGTGCGAGCAAGGCAGTTTACGGAGCTTGTTGCCTTCCGTGTACTCGGTAATGCACACGCTACAGGTTTTCAGAGCATCGCTCTCACCAAAATTCCTCATGGCTAGGTTGTCAATTTGTTCTTTGGTGAGTCCCCTCGGTTGGTCATCGTCATCTTCGTTTAGGAGGAAAAACTGTGCTAGGCTAAGGAATGGTAGAGAACCGCTTTCTTCAAACGTGACTGATCCTCTCGTATTCCGCCCTTCCCGTCTGGCGCCCGATGTCGAACCGCCTTCATTGCCGCCTTCGTACACCTCCCCTGAGCTAACATCTGTACCTTCGTTGCTTGAAGTCCCACCGCCTCCGTTCTGTGGCTCAGACGCATCCACGTTCTGGTTTGGAGCGGGGCCGTTAGGATCTGCATCGCTATCGCTATACATGAAGTAACTGAGCTCTCCGAAGCCTGTCATTATCTGCCTCAGCATCGTCTGGATAGCGACGGATGTCGTCTCACTCAAACCTGTGTTTAAGATCCTACGGATGGGAATCCTGATGGTGCTGACGTAAGTTCTCACTCCGGCCCGTTCCGACCGCGAAAACGTGCGCCTAAACCCTCCCCGTTCGCTCTCGTAAGTGACCGTGTTGTTCGGTGTCTGGGATCGGGACCGAGTTCTGTTGGCTATGCTGTCGCGCTGCCGATATTCTCCCGGACGAACTCGTCTCACCTGAAGATCAAGTACTATGGTAGGAGGCCTCTGCCCGGGAGTTGCAGACTCACTGGTGCCGTTAGTTTCTGACGAACCTGCCGCTTGAGGAACGGGTCTCGTTTCGGGGGTTGAAAACAGAACGGCGTTTTCACCCGGCGCCTCAGTCCCCACCGTGTGCTGCTGCCTTAACGTCACGTGCTGCCTAGTTCTAGAGCTCCCCTCAGCTTCATTCACCGAGGAGACTTCGAGCGTTTGAAACGACGCATTGTGATGAGACCTGCGAGGAGTCTCGCTCACTGGATTAATAGGTGACCTACTTCTATCAGTCCTAGCCCGCGTTCTCCGCTGTTCTGGACTCCTGCTTCTCGCTCTCCTCTGCCCTCTAGGAGGGGAAGCTTCCTCAGCTGTCAGCTCCTCTGAAGCGCTCCTTTCTGATCCCGGCTGCCTTACAGACGGTGATTCAGGCCTTGGAATTTCAGAGTCACTTTGGCTGGTTTCCAAATCCTCCCCACTGGAAGGCTCTACAGATGGCTCGTTCTCAGTTTCTGGATTTGTGTTCCCATTATTACGGTTGACATTTATTTCCAAACTGAATCTGAAGTCACCACTATTTGGGTTAGTCCGGCTCACCGCTCTCCAAGACTGGTTTCCTCGCTGCCCGCTTCGTGTTGTATTTCCAGTCTGTCGGACTGAATTAAGCCAGTCTATTATAGAATCTCCATTTGAAACATCTTCTGCGGACTCTGCACCTGCGAAAAAGACAGGGAACTACCAAGATTAGAGCACTGAGCTAATTTTGGAGTGATCTTTTCCAAGAACATCACTGCTTAGGGTTTAACAAGCGACAACTGAGAAGCGTTTAATCCTATCGAGTGCTATCGCGCTTTCACACGTAGCACCGCGATTCTGATCTACCAGAGCTCTTGGAAGGGAGCAGGAGTGGACATTTTTCTAACAGCTACAGATCGGCCGCAGCCATCCCACAGCAAACAAGTCATCAAGGTAACACGCTGTTTACGTAAGGAAATGGCAAGTCACATCTCAGGCGTCATAACATATCAATATTCCGTGCTTTCCTTTCCAAACAATTAAGTGAGCTATCGACCGCTAAATAGAGAGCTAAGTTTGCCCCGACCCTTCACTTGAAGATGAGCTTTACAGCAAATCTGTCTCGCTAAAGAATGAGCCCCGGAGATAAGCTCCAAGTGTCCTCCACAGGAGGGGGATAACAAAAGCAACGCAGCGTCTTCAGAGCGGAAGAACGGTGGATTAAAAAAAAAGAGGGATTGCCTTAAAGCATCCCAGAAGGGAGCAGACAGGAAGGCAATCTTAAATAAAATTTAAAATAGTAATTATTAATCATTATTATCATTAAGAAATCTTAATGGAACTTTATCTCAATGCCAGTAATAGCTGCGTGATGAGTGAAATCTGTCCCAAACTGAGCTCTGCAGCAGGTATCAGACATAACGTTCGCTTAGTTTTGAACCAAAGCTCACCTTGCCCCTGCCTAGGCTGAACTCGTTCCACTCCTGCACTCAAGTTAAGGTCCGTACGGGGTGCTAAAGTTAAAGAGTTTTCACAAATACTGTATATACCTCTATTCTCATCACTGTTTGGCTGTGGCGGACCTTCTTTAACTTGGTGTAGCCTTCTCAGCAACTCTTCTTCAGTAATTTCACCTTAGAAAAATAAGCAAAATTTTCCAAAAATATTTCCAGATCATGTGTATGGCAAGCATTATCAAAAAGCTTCGAAAAAAGGGACAAGCCACTGCTTGTCTTCTTTGCTAATTAAATCCTGCCATAACGAGACTGCCAAACGGGTTGCTAAGGGGAAATTCAGACGCTTCAGCACCTTTGTCCCAACTAAGTTTTGCTGAAGGATCCAACAGTTTCAACCGATTCAAAAGCAATTTGCTTTCTGGTTCTATAACCTCTATGACTTAACAGCAATTTTTGTCATCCTATCCCGATCCAATTATTGTTCAAAGGAAAAAGTTTAAGATAACACCTTCGCAAACATGAAAAGAGGTTTAAATTAGTTAAAAGGTTTAAATTACTTAAGTAATATTTTAAATTAGAACTGATTTGAATTAGGTGTTGATAAAGAGTCAATTTAAAGCAATTAGTCGATTGAAAACTGGCCTTAAAATGCCAGAATCTCACACCAAACTACTTATCCTCGTTACAATAACCTCACCAGCACAAAATCGTCACACAGATGCTCACAGGAATTACTCTTCCCATCAAAAAGAAGTGTCTAAGGGTCCATATCTGGACCTGGGTGAACTCTGGGTGTTCCCAGCAAGTTGTGTAAACACTAGACTTTGGTATCTGATGAACCCACATCACCCCGAACTGTCTCTCTGCTCAAATTCGCAGGAAGCTACTTCCTCCCATGGAACACAACCTCAGCGCACCAACTAAACGGGTGAAATGGCTTCAGGAGAACAGAAAACGACACCAATCGCCAACGAGCAATCCCAGTAAGGCGGGCGTACACAAGCGTGACCTACCTGGTGTTCCTAGCAAATTGTTGTCTCTCATCAGCCTGTAGTCCTCTTCGCTCAGGTTGTTCACAAACTGGTAGAAAGCTTCTTCTCGATCTAACCGATCTAGCTGGCTCTGTCGCTGCGCTTCCGACTGATCGAGGTTTCCTTTATCACCAGAATCCGAGCTTTCCATCTTGACGACTGGAAGAGTACCTGAAAAAAGAGGAGGAAAATAAACCCTTCGTCCAGCGTAATGAAATAGGGCATGAAATTTAGGCTTGTTTAACCTGTACCACGTTCTTCATTGCTATCCTTGAATTTGAGACGGGGGAAGTAGTTTGCTAATGAAGCTTCAGTTAAGATGCCTGAGGCTCCTAACCAGGGGGATCAAGAAGGAAATCATTCTCAAAGCCTCAACCTCTTCGAGAGGTACGAACAATCCCAAGTGAATTTTAACAGAACGAAAGGTTGACGAAGAATTCCAATACAGAAGACGGAAGACGCTATGCAACACTACATGTGGATTATAAAAAACAAGGGCTATTTTTCACCCTCAAAAGGCAAAGGGTTTGTAAAATCAGCTTTCCAGTTTTACATCAAGAGAAGAATTCGCTCGCAAGCTTCAGCGTTTACTGAATTACTGCTGCCAATGACCAGGACAAAACGCCGCCGTATGTACCTGGAATAATTTCTGCCAGAAAGAGCTGTCTTCCCATTTGCATTTTTTGTTTTTAATATCATCTTCTCATATCGCTTTTCATTTGGATGAGATCCTTGCCAATGCGTGCCTCAAAAGAAAATAAACTATCGAGTACAGGCATGGCATTCATCAATAAACATGATAATTTTAAATATATAACTACTACATATAAATAATCTTTTATATAAAGATATATTCTTTACAAATCTCTATGTCCATATATCCATAAATCTATAAAAATATAAGTATATAGAATACATGCAGATGCAGGAGACACTCTGGCACTAGCTGCGCCATGCAAATATTACAAACGAAGTTAAAATGACAACCAGCTTCCTTAATTACCGCGCCTCGCCACTCACACCATCAAGAATCTTCCTGCACAACTGGCAGAATCTGGTTACCCGGAGAGGTGATTAGCAAACTAATCCTCGGCATGCTAAAAAGCTCTGCCGTAACATTCCCCATCCCAAAACATTCCTTCCCTTTAACCCATCCTTCATGTGATGTGAAAATACTGAGAGAATAAAGCTTTTTCTGCCTCTCGCTGGAAAATTTCCAGCGCTCCGACATCTGTCTCATGCAAAAAGCATCTTTTTTGGGGGGGCTGTCAGCACAGCTGTCAAGTCGAGGCTGCCCACAGTTTACATTAGTGCTTCTCCCCAGCGCAACAGGGCCGCGTGATCTCCAAGGGTCCTTTATTTCAGCTGCTAGTGGGAAAATTAAACTGCGCCGACAACCTCGGGCTGGAAGAGTCGAAGATTCCACAGGACAAGATGCCCCATTATTGTGGACTTGCAAATTATAAAATAGCTCCTCCAATGCTCTTTGTCCTGAATTCTGACGCAGCAGAACTGGTTTGGAAGTTGGTGACGTTAAGGCACAAACGACTTGTTGCCGCTCAACAAGGGACACGAGGCTACTGCTGCTATTACTCGGTTCTGCATATTTCTGCTGTCTCACCAAAGAAATTCGGCTCATTTTTCACCTCTCTCAGCAAGCAGCAGCAATCGCGGGGGTTAGCAGCGTTTTGGATGGAAGCCTACCAGCTTTCTCTGCCTTGCTAAACCTCTGGAGCAATCTCAAGGCTGCCTGGCCCGTCTGAAAACTCGCATGTGACGCGCCGTCAAATACACCGATAAACGAAGCCCGTCACGGGCAAGTTGTGCAATGGTTTCAGCAGGTACATTCGACTCCAGGCTCGGTGACGAAATCTGTGTGCCCTTCAAATTACAGACACAGAGCTCTAAGGAGAACATAGCTCACTTGAAACTCAAAACAACTTCTTACAAGCTTTCTGTAGCAGAATGAGGACTTCAAGTGACTTCACTTAAAGGAGTGTTTCTTCTACAGAAGATCCGGCAGAAACACAAAGGCAGAAACATCTGAACGAAGCCTCACGGAGAACGAGAGACCTGCATCCAAAAAGGCATCTTGGAAGACACATCAGTTCTCTAGGGCTACTCATCAAGCTAACTGGAATTCCCTTGTATAGGACACGGTTAAGCTTAAGAAAATAAGGGAATGTAAGAAAGCATGAAGTTTTGTATAATATTTTCCCCCAAACGATTGCCACCTTGGTATTTACTGACTTTATTTACACAGAATGTATTTGTAAGCATCCGACTAATTCCACAACAGCTTTTACAGAACAAAACCACGCTATGTGCCTACAAAGCGTGACATTCGTTTATTGCTTGGGCTTTGAAATTTGCCTTCTAACTGTAAATTCCAGCGCTTGCAGGCACCTCAGCTCTAGATGGTCTATTTGATCCAAAGACTTTGCCTTTTCCATTTCTGAAGATGAAGGGGCACTGGCCCCGGTCAGGGAAAAAGTGAGAGTCAAAACAAGCCAGGGCAGGGGTGGGGGATCTCCTCCTTACCAACAGACTAAGGTGTACTTCAAAAGGTGATCCATCCTTTAGGAAACACTCGGAACAATTCAAAGTCAGTTTTTACTTATTTCCAGCTTTGTTCCTCTTTTCTCCTCTATCATTTCGCATCTCCCCTCCTGAACCACAAAACCAGCCATTGGTTAAGACTGAAAAGATGCTGCTGCCAAGAAAAAAAAGCCTTGGAGGTGAGATCTTGAATTAAGAATTTAATTTCCATTAGGACTTTTTCCACTAGTGACCAACTCACTGTATTTTCCTATTGCAAGCTCCTCTAACAGATGACGCTAGCCCAGCGAACCCCAATTTCACGCTGTTTGCCTTCAGTGTTGTAGGAATGCTACAGTTCTATATGGGACGTGGACACGGATGGAAACACAGGCAGCAAAGAAACACAGAAATGCTCAGCAAGACGTTCTCTTGCTGTTGACAGCAAATGGGACGCTATTCCTCAAACTCCAGCTCTTGACATTATAACCGGTAGACGCAAAATAGGATTTCTACCCCAAGGCTTCTGTTCCTTTCTGTCTCTTCAGTGTCTGCTCAGCTCATTGTCCACATTGTCCACGTTAAGCCTGGCCGCCCACACTGCTGCAGAGCACTACATCACCAGATGGAACCTACTAGAATATTTAGCCTGCTCTTGGCTCAGTGTGGCTCCGTAGGTCCCATCTGACCGTACGTACGCCAGGATCCCCACGGCAGCAGCTCCTGCATCACCTCGCTCCTATTTCAACGTGGTGGAGGGTTGTGAAAATAACTAGAAAACCTGTCCCTCGTTCAGGATTTTGCTCTCACCTCATCCACTGCAAAAAATGAGGGTTGGGTTAAAGGAAGTACACAGGGAAACCTCATGAGGGAAAACCAGGAGGGTCACAACTAAGTCACAACCAAATAACCCAACATTTGATTATCTAACAAGCAGGTACACTTCGTTTCTCTTTCTTCCAGTAGCTTAGTTCAACTCAAGGTAAGACTTTGTTCTCACCCAAGCTACAAGACTTTGAATTTCCTTCTTTAGTGTCCTCCCTTGTCAGTGCTGAGTTGACAAAGGGTGGGGAAGGTCACGTCTCCGAGCAGGAAGTTCAGACCTGTTACTGCCAACTTCTGCTGAGATATCCGGCAATGAAAACCTCTTCAGGGGAAAACGGGGTGGGGGAGAAGCACCTAAAGGTTGCACGAGCAGCAGAAACATCACTAGAATAAGTCATTTTCTCCTTTAAAAAAACCCCAACAAAACAACAAGAAGGGGAAAGGAAACAAGGGGGAAAGAAATGCAGAAATATTCAGCAGCAGAATATCCAGGCGCATTAACTACAGCGAATTCTTAATTGGTGTTCCCATCCTTCCACAAGTCAGCAAAGCACCTTCCCCGCAGTTATGCTTCAACAATCCGGGTGATTTCAGAGCACAAACTCTCAGAGCTGTCTCTCCGCTGCCGCAGAGACCGCAGAAGCAGAAACACAATGCCCACAAAAGGAATCGTTACGTTCTTTTATTCAAGAGGAAGTACTACTATTCTCTTTTGGGTAAGAACAATTTAAGAGTACTGGGTATTTCTTCAACAAGGCAAAGTTCTCATTGCTACAGTACGAGAAATATTTTATGCTGTCCCTTGTGCCAAACTGTGTGTAAACCACATCCAATCAGTCGGGAATTTACTGCTGATTAAAAACAATCCAGTGGGAGAGCAAGCACTGATAAAATACTTGTGTTGTCCAAGTACCTTCAACAATAACCCTGTGTTATCTCCACGCTGCTCAGTGCTTACAGACTACAGAATTCTTCCCAGGAAAAGTACGAATGGACCATGAGGAACTGTGCTAAATCACCAGCTCTTCCTCCTTCAAAAATATCCTATCTCCTGCCATCGGTTATCTCGACTGAATACCAAGACACCACCTCAGCCTGCATTCCTGACTTTTTTCATTTAAAAATGATACATAAAGCATCAGAAATCTCATTAAACTAACTTCAGTAAAGCTTGGGAGATCTGACAGACTCAAAAATCACTCATTTACAGAGTTAAATGAAAAAGAACTACCTTGAAATCATAACCTTCATTAGATTTATGGGGCAAGGGTCAAATTTTAACAGGAAAAAGGCACCGAATGAGTTAAACAGAAATGACTCCGAAGCTCACGAGCTGTACAACAAGAATTTCCTCTACCAGCACTCCCAGGTAGGTGTTACGGGTGTAGCTGAACACTACGTGAGAGTTTGTAGCGTCCTGCACGTCCGGAAAACTTCACGTCGCAGCAACACGGTGAACACCTTTGTACAAACAAAAAGGATGACGGCAGGGTGAGCCTTCTGTGGAGGTGCTCAGCAGAAGCCTAATTTCTCCTTTATGATTCACAACCTCATCTTAATTAGGCACTTCAACTGGCAGAGCACCTCGCTTGCTTCCACGTCGCCAGGAATTACCAAACCCTTTGACTACGAGGAGCGACTCGGTAGCGGAAGCCAGAACTATTTCTTTTCTGGTTTGGGTCGTTACAGGCGAACAATTTTTTCTCCTCCTCTGCTTTCACTGAAGGTACCTCAAAGCCATTTCAGCTCTCCCGCAGCAGTCCCACACAGCTGCCTGCTCCAAGCGCTTTCCATGAACTCTGACTCGAGCCTCTCTAACATACCAACCCGTTTGGCAGGACCGGCCCAGCCAGGCAGTCTCTCCAATTCTATTTCTCAAATGACACAGGAACAGCAGCTAGAACAGGCAGTCCTGTTACCCCGGGTTCTTCAAACACAAACACAACCAACTTCATGTTGCACGATTCATCTGACCCACCCCATCTCCCAAGTACTACATTTTCCTAGAAGAATTACAAGTCGAAAAAATAAGTTTCTGTGCCAGTCGGTATCTAATTTCTCAACACCCCAAGTCAGCAGGAAGTAAGACATAACAGAAACTACGTATTCATCGTAAATATTTCATCATTCGAGGCTGCCAGCTCGAAAGCAGAAGCAAAAAATTGCCAGGGAATCCAATCATTAAAGGCGAAAATAAAAAAGATCCCAACAAGCAGAGAAATTAGTTAGGTATTTGCATTATATACAGAGCTTTGTTAGGTCATGTTTGGGGTGGTTTTTTCTTATTGAGCAGTTTCCTTTTGTGATCACACCGCGTAGGGACAATTCACTCACCTACATCCTAGAAACGGCAACAAGTAACAAACCTTTCTAGTTTCCAAAGCTACATCATGAATTTTAGATATACTCTCATATTTTTCCTTGCTGCTCTTGCTTTCTGTTGAAGCTCTGATGAACAACAGATCCACGCTCTTACTGGATTTCTATTAAACCTCCTCCAAATTTTAAACACTCAAGAACTTCCTACGCCCTCTTTGCCTCAAAAAAATGTCACGGAACATAGAACATTTTCAGAGAGCTGGGAGAAAAACTTGTCTTCTATGGAGGGTTCCGTGTAAACTGCTATAAAATTTAAAGGCCCGTTAAACACCACATCAGCTTTTTCCCTACCCCAGCAAGTTTCAAAGCAAGGGCTGTAAAACAAGATGTGTTTCTGAACGCGCATTTGAAACAACAGAAAGCAGATTGATGCTTTTGCAGAACAGCTGCAGAAAATTCAAGAGAATAAAAGAAAAAAAATCAAGAGAAAAACAGTTATTTCAACAGAACCAACTGTTGAGATGAAGAGAAACGCTCTCAGATATACTATCAACTCCTGAGAGGTCAGAAAGAAGTGGGAGGGTTGGACCAGGTGACCTTTAGAGGTCCCTTCCAACCCAAATCGTTCTGTGATTCTATGACATCAGGGTACAGAACCCCAGCAGCCTCCAAGAGCCCTACGGTTCCTAAGGCAGAGCAGCCTTCTTCCAGAGTAAACTCCCAACTCAGAGATCTAGTTAAAAAGAAAGAAGAAAAACTCGTCACCATTTCCCAATGTTGTTTTTCCTCTGAAAGCTCAGCGAATCCAGAACAGCAAGAGCAGGTGGAGCCAAGGCAGAGCTCTGAAAATAAACCGCAGCAAGAGCAGCCAAACCCCAGGACTTCACTTTTTATCTGCGCTTACTAAAACAAAACTTTTCACACACAAGCTGGAAATAAATGAAGGCAGTACTGCCCTTTGCCCTCCAATTCAGGTGGTACCAGAGAAGAGAAAGCTCAGGGTATACACGGTGCCAGATGTTCAAGTGGTGCCACAAGTTTCCAGCAGCAAAGTGTCACGAAAGGCTGTTCATTTCCCCCCGAAGGGAGCTCCCGCTAGGTCAGCAAGCAGAAGGCTCACTCTGAAGCTCAAAGAAGCAATCCTGCAGGCAAGAAACCAGTGCTGACACTGAAAGACAAGCCGTATCAACAAGACTGACAGCCAAGGAAGACCAAACTCCACCACGACCAGCACGGAGCGTTTTGTCTTCTGAAGAAACAGAAGTTGTGGTTAGTGAGAACATTTCACCCGTAACTCCCTGAATTTCAATTCAAACGAAGAATCCGTCATTGAAGTCACCACGGAATCTCCACAAAGCTGCTGCTAACACGGCTACCGCTGAAAGCAAAAGGCCAACAAAGCAACGGCCGCCACTCCAAACACGACCCGCACACGGATTTTTGTTGTCGATGTCTAGCGCCTCACAAATACAAGAAGTGGAAAATAAAAAGGAAGTAAAATGTATCTGAAATTAAATAGCTGAATGTTCTGAAGGAGACACAGGATTGTGTGTTGCTTCCGATTTTACCTGCAGCCAGGACCCTGTGTGAAGGCAGAACAGCGTCTGTGAGGCTTCTACTCATCATAAAAAGGTCCCAACTAAGTTAATAGGCTGCTACGCTGCTCCCAAGTATTGCTTTTGAGATGCACAAGAGCGTCATAAAAGCATCTTGAAGACACAGATGCTCCCATTTGAGTTTATCTCTTCAAGATTATTTTTTGCCAGCTCCAGAGCTGTGAAGTTTTCATCAAGACTGTGATCAGAAAGTCACAAAAATTCACATAAATGCAAAAAGTCACCAAAACTTGGGTAAATACCCACTAACCTTGCTTGGCTTCAAATGTTTTAACACGTGGAAAACGAGTTTTCTACAAAAAAATTTAGAACCGTCTAGTTAAGCTATATGAAACAGGATTTAAATGTCATTCTTAGATTTGTACGTGAAGTCGTAACATGATGTGGCTGTAAAAATTAAAAGTACACCAGCTCCGCTACAACTACTAAGTTCAGGGCATGGATTTATTTCTTTATTAGCATTCTACTAAGATGGGGGAATTAATTTTGATAAGTTCCCATAAGGAAGAGAAATAAAGGAACAAGGCAGGCAGGTATATTCATATCTAGGTGTTTTGAAAAGATCTTTGTTTAAGGATCACGCCATCCATTCCCCTAAAAATACCCGGATCAAAAAGAAGGAGGACACTCAGTGGAGACCAGGCGCTGTTTTCCAGTACACCTTGGCATGTCTAAGAATTCAGTAATATGGGGCGAGGAAGGGAAGGAGAACATGGGGCGAGGAAGGGAAGGAGAACATGGGGCGAGGAAGGGAAGGAGAACGTGGGGCGAGGAAGGGAAGGAGAACGTGGGGCGAGGAAGGGAAGGAGAACATGGCGCGAGGAAGGGAAGGAGAACATGGCGCGAGGAAGGGAAGGAGAACATGGGGCGAGGAAGGGAAGGGGAACATGGGGCGAGGAAGGGAAGGAGAACATGGGGCGAGGAAGGAAGGAAGGAAAGAAAAATATGGGGAAAGGAAAGAAAGAAGAATATGGGAAATAAATACAGGAAATAAATAATATGGAAAATAAATAACATGGAAAATAAATACAATACAGATGTCGACCACCACAAGCCTGAAAAACGCTGCTGTGGTTCTTTCAGTAACAACCGTTCCCGTAGCCAGACTGGCTGATGAAGAGTTGTTATGTTTTAGTGGTCTAACATAACAAGAAGCCCTTTAATTTTATAACGCGTGGTGTGTTTTCCCTGGTCAGGAGCAGGCAAGACACAATTCCAGGCTATAATTCTTTTAATTCCCCAAACGGTAAACCAGGAGAGTTTAAGTGCTAGTTGCCCACTAGGACAAAATGAAAACATTCGACCCTCAATTAGGATAATTAACCACACATGAAGCAGCCAACTGATTAATTTTTTTTCTAAAGACTTGACAACAATCCAGAATTTTGGGGGACAAATCGGTGTCACAGCTTCTTCAGCATATTGACAATGATTTATGATTTGAAATTAAACAATATGGGAAGGGAAAATAAATCAGATGTGGGGTGGGACTATCAGGTACCAAAGCAAACTGAGCTGGAATCCTTGTTTATAAACTTATCTGGATATTCTACGTCCCCCCAAAAATGGTGAAATTAATTAAACTAGTATATATATTTAAAAAAAAATAATGTTTTGGAGTTTTTTTGCTGTGAAATCTTTCATCAAGCTCCTTCTACAACACCGTGAAATCAAGATACATAACAAACCTTAACCAACCTGATCTCTTGAGATCCCTTCCAACCCCTAACATTCTATAATTCTGTATATATAACATAAATAATATATATATAAAATATACAACCTGATATGGCTCCTCCACTAAGGCAGATCACTCCGGGATAAATACCCACATCCAGCTGGACTTGATAGGGGGTTTTTGATACACAAAATACCAACAAACAGCATTAAAAAGGGGAAGGAAGGACTTGCCCAGGAAGCCAAGGTGACAGTGCAAAGATGACGTGATTAACCGGAGAGAAACCAACACCACGAGCACAGGTTTAAACAGGTCATAATCTGATCAAGACCCTGGTAATAGATACTGAGAGGTATGAACGAACTCCTCTTGCCTGCCTCCCGACACCAGGGAGTCAACTCACGGGAAGAAAAGACTTGAGAACAAGGTCCTGACGAGCTGCGATTCCTTAACTAGGCGCTAAACACTTCGACCAGGCCCAAGACAGAGGCGAGAATTCCCCCACACGCTCCACCCCTCCCAAAAAAAGGGATAGTTTCAACTGCTTCTCCAGCCCAACTGGATACCAAGAGGGCGAGAGGCCCGGCAAAACCTCCCCGAGGAGGGGAGCACATCCTGGAGCACACCTGGAACTGGAGGAACAGGTTCGCCTCGGGAGAAAAGCCCCCGCGGCGACAGAGCCCGGCCCACCCTGGGGGAGAGGGAGGCCGAGGATGGCCGCGGGCACACCCGCTCCGCCCGCCATCACCGCCCCCAGCTCCATCACGGCGCCCGCTCCGCCTCTGCCCGCGGCCTGGAGCCACCGACGGGATCCAGAGCACGGCCACAGGGGATCCCACAGCCCCTCAGTGCCCCCAGAGCAGCGGGCGAGGAGCCTCAGCCGCCGCCTCCCCTGGGCCCGGGGCCTCTCCCTTCCCCGGGCCATTTTGAGAGGCCGCCTCCCGGCCCCGCTACTCACCGCCCGCTGCCGCCGCCTCCCCAGCTGCCGCCGCGCTGCTCTCGCCGCTGCTCAGCGGGCTGGCTCCTGCCTCTCCCTGCTGTGTCCTTCCCCGCACAGCCGCCGCGTCTCTCTCCCTCCCTCCCTCCTTCCTTCCCTCCCCTCGCAGGCCGCCATTTTCTGCTCCATTGTTACCAAGGAACGGGGGGCCCGGAAGCGGCCGCTCGCCGGCCGGAAGTGGAGGGGAGAGCGCGCGGCACTGCGCAGGCGCAGCCACCTCCCCTCTGCCCCGCCCCGCACCAACGAGAGGAGGCTGGAGGACCGCGCGGGGGGAAGTGGGAGGGCTAGAGCGNGGAAGGGGGAGTGCTGCGGGGGCCCCGCCGCCATTTTGGAGAAGGGGCAAAGGGCGCGGGTATTACAGAATCGGAGATTTTGGAAAAGATCCTTCATCAGCCCCACTGTGCAATGTTCACCCCTAAAGCATATCCCCCATCACCACATCTAAATGCCCTTTAAACACATCAAGGGATAGTGACTCTACCACCTCCCTGGGCAGCGTAGTCCAGGAGATGACTACTCTGTGAAAATTTTTTTCCTAATGTCCAGTCTAACCCTCCCCTGTTGCAGTTTGGAACCATTCCCTCTGGTTCTAGCGCTAATTCCCTGGGAGCAGAGCCCAGCACCAACCTCTCTGCAATGTCCCTTCAGGGAGCTGGAGAGAGCGATGAGGTCTCCCCTCAGCCTCCTCTTCCTCACACTAAACAGTCCCAGCTCCTTCAGTCTTTCCTCATCAGATTTATTCTCCAGGCCCTTCCCCAGCTCTGTTGCTTCCTCTGCACCCGCTCCAGCACTTCCAGATCTCTCTTGGATTGAGGTGCCCCAAACTGAACACAATACTCAAGGTGTGGCCTCATCAGTGCTGAGTA
>WEIS01032153.1:0-10355 GCA_013389965.1 Todus mexicanus | reverse complement strand
CTGATCAAGACCCTGGTAATAGATACTGAGAGGTATGAAGGAACTCCTCTTGCCTGCCTCCCGACACCAGGGAGTCAACTCACGGGAAGAAAAGACTTGAGAACAAGGTCCTGACGAGCTGCGATTCCTTAACTAGGCGCTAAACACTTCGACCAGGCCCAAGACAGAGGCGAGAATTCCCCCACACGCTCCACCCCTCCCAAAAAAAGGGATAGTTTCAACTGCTTCTCCAGCCCAACTGGATACCAAGAGGGCGAGAGGCCCGGCAAAACCTCCCCGAGGAGGGGAGCACATCCTGGAGCACACCTGGAACTGGAGGAACAGGTTCGCCTCGGGAGAAAAGCCCCCGCGGCGACAGAGCCCGGCCCACCCTGGGGGAGAGGGAGGCCGAGGATGGCCGCGGGCACACCCGCTCCGCCCGCCATCACCGCCCCCAGCTCCATCACGGCGCCCGCTCCGCCTCTGCCCGCGGCCTGGAGCCACCGACGGGATCCAGAGGACGGCCACAGGGGATCCCGCAGCCCCTCAGTGCCCCCAGAGCAGCGGGCGAGGAGCCTCAGCCGCCGCCTCCCCTGGGCCCGGGGCCTCTCCCTTCCCCGGGCCATTTTGAGAGGCCGCCTCCCGGCCCCGCTACTCACCGCCCGCTGCCGCCGCCTCCCCAGCTGCCGCCGCGCTGCTCTCGCCGCTGCTCAGCGGGCTGGCTCCTGCCTCTCCCTGCTGTGTCCTTCCCCGCACAGCCGCCGCGTCTCTCTCCCTCCCTCCCTCCTTCCTTCCCTCCCCTCTCAGGCCGCCATTTTCTGCTCCATTGTTACCAAGGAACGGGGGGCCCGGAAGCGGCCGCTCGCCGGCCGGAAGTGGAGGGGAGAGCGCGAGGCGCTGCGCAGGCGCAGCCACCTCCCCTCTGCCCCGCCCCGCACCAACGAGAGGAGCCTGGAGGACCGCGCGGGGGGAAGTGGGAGGGCTAGAGCGGCCCCGCCGCCATTTTNCCAAGCCTGTAGCATTGCATGGGACGCGGCCTGATCAGGGCCTTCCCCTCAGCTTTTTGCTGAGGTGGGAAACAATGAGTTAAAAAGCACAATTAGGGGGAATAAAAAAGCGATGAGCTGGTCTGAAAGGTGGATCATGAGCGATAAATGGCCCTAAGAGTAAAGTAGGAATGGACTCGGAGGTTAAAATAACCAAGACAAGACAGAGGAGTTAAGCTCCAAGGTGAAAATAACCAGAAATAAGACACAGGAGTTAACCTTGAAGGTTAAAATAACTAGAAATGAGACATGGGAGTTAATTTCCAAGGTTAAAATAACCAAGAGAAGACACAGGAGTTAACCTCAGGGGTTAAAATAACCAGAAAATAACCAGAAAATAACCAGAAGCAAGACACAGGATTTCACCGTGAAGGTTGAAATAACCAAGACAAGCCCAACTTTTAATGCAAATGAAGTTTTGTTATATATTCACGGTTTAAATTGTCCCCTTTATGTTTATTCCAGCTGCAGAAGGACAGATGATACTTGATCTGGTGTATGGTTGAGAGCGATGGAGAGGTGACACCTAATCCAGCGTGAAATTTGCTTGCAGGAGGTTTACCTGTTACATTTTGAAAAGCAAATTGGCGCTGGGAGAGTGAGGTTCGGTCAGATCAGACCTTTGCATTGTTGCTGAGGTATTATAGTTGGATTTACTGGAGGGTCACACCATGGCCTAAAAGCTCTGGTTTGACTGCTCGGTGTGAGCAAAATAATTAAAAAAAAATAGAAAAAAGCGCAATTTTTTGCTTTTAATGAACCAAAATAGGAAAAGCTGCCTTGTTCCTGTCCCACAACCAACAGATCCTTTTCTGAAGCTGGTGCTCCCTACCTCTGACAGATTCCAGCTGCTGGATGAACTGTATCCCCTGAGGAGGATGATTAGCACCCAATTAATTGATCCTCTTTATCACAGAAAGCCAATTGATAAGACAGCCCACGAGCAGCAGTATTGGTGATTAATAAATTGGCAGGATGCCTATCAGAGCTCTCCAGTGGCAAAGCTCAAAGAACTGGGGAGAAACAGGAGGTGGTGTGACGGCCACGGAAGGATTTACACGTGAAAGTGAATCCCGGCTTTCCTCCCTACCTTTCCTGAATACCAGGCAAGGTCAGAGTGGGATAAAAGTGGCTTTGTTATACACCAGTAACCTGAGCAGAAAAAATGTTAGGGATTATTGAGCAAATGGGAGGGGGAGCATGTTCTACTGTTTGAACGGAGGGATGAGATGATGGTTGATGCCCCTGGAACAGCCTCTCTCTAATTTATGACATCTAACGAAGGATTTTGTTGGCCTGTCTCTTTCTTTCCCTCCTCAATAAAATACTTTTAATGGAGTCATCTTAGCAAAAGCCTTGAAGATCATCAAGTAGCCAGTGACAGAGGGATAAAGCATGTTATTCTTGGCCTCTGTGGGTGAGTTTAGGCTCTTTGGGCAGATACTTGCCATTCTGCTGGGAGATGAGCACCCAGAGATATACAGAGGTGCCTGATTCGCACATTACTTCAGTCGCAAAAACTTACAGTTGTGATCCAGGGCAGGCAGCTGAGGAAAAGCACCTCCCTCAGTGCGATCTGGCGATGTTTATTTGCAGAGACCCTCTCAGGGTCGATCGGGTGCAGAATAAATTCTGATTTTTCCAACCATTTTGTGGATTTCAGTATCCAGTTGACATTAATAACAGTTAATATCTCATGCACACGTAGCTCTGGAACAGCTTTGAAAAAGTCGGGATTGGTGTAGCTGTGTCTTTCAAAAACCTTGTGGGGGAAAGATATTTGCAAGGAGAGCTTGGCAATGTAGTGAAAAACCCCAAAATCTATAGCAAAAGCAGAGTGTAATTCATACTTAAGTGTTTTCGATTTGCTAATGTACATAGAGCGAAGGAGAATTATACCTTTCTGAGGTAAGTTTAATGTCGTTGCCTTCAATGAGGGTAAATAAATTTGCTTTCAATCCCCTAGGGTGTTAAAATCTGGTTATTTGCTACGCAGCGAGAGATGAGAAAAATGGTGTGGTTTGGGGGTTTTTTTTACCCTGAAAAGGTATTACAATAATTTATTCACAATATAGATAAGTAATAATCCGAATGCAGTGAGGTGAGAAAAAGCAGAATCTCTTGGGAGCTTCCAAACTTGAAGTTAAAAAAAAAAAAATAAAAAAAATTAAAGAAAGACCCAACAAACTCAAATCCTTGTGTACTTAGAGAAGTAGCAGAGCCAGATATTGAGCAAGGAAATTAAGGAAATTTAAACAAATGTACCAGCCCGGAGCAAACTTGGGAGGAAAGCTGAGGATATAACAACTCCTAATAGTTTAACTTAGCTCTCTTTTCCATCTCAGTATCGTGTCTATGCTGCTGAACCTTCTGGAGGGGAGAGGCCCTTATTTCTGTCTTCCACAACAAAGTATTTTCCATTCGAACAACATCTCAGGAGCTTATTCCAGCTGGTGATTTTGAAATCAGCTGGTCTGACATGCCAGAGTTTTGAAGAGCTGGAGAAGAATTTAAGGATTTTGCACCTTCAAGAGGCATTTTTAATGGTGTTGTGTAATTTGCTAAATTCTGATCGAGGTCTTGTTTGTCTGGCTGTGCTTAAACTTAAATACTTGGGTACCGTCCCTCCACATCTGAGCTTTTAAATTCCCAGCTTGTTTGGGGAACAAGCAGAATCAGGGAGTCATTTTGGTTGGAAGAGACCTTCAAGATCATCGAGTCCAACCCTTCCCCCAGCACCACCAGGGCACCACTTAACCATGTCCCTCAGCACGACATCTCCACAGATTCTAAACCATCTTTCACGACATCTTGATTGAGAAAGAAGAACGATGTAAGTGAAAATGACAAATATTAATTAGCCTGAAAACTGACTGATACGTCTCCAAATGTAAGCGTAAACAGGAGCACCACTGATCCAGGCACAGGCCCCTTCCTGTCGCTTCTTGACCCCTTCCACCGCTTAACATGACCTACAAGAAAATATAAAATCATTACTGGTGATCTGCAAGCACACGGATGTTAGGGGCAGGTCACCGACACCAGACCTCGTCAGGCTCAGTTAATGAGCTGAGCTTAAGTAAACAACTTGTTTTTCAGTGCCACCAGATGTAAAGTCATCAGCCTAAGAACGGAGTGGCAGCGGGACTACGGGGTGGGTGACAAAGTCAGAGAAAACAATGATTCAGAAGAGGAATAATCAGCTGAATATGAGCCCCTAATGAGATGCTCTGCCAAGAGGAGCTAAAGCTTCCATGGAACCACAAAGGGAGACACCAGGGAAGGCAAGGAAGGTTTTATTACCTCTGTGGTGGGCTCCTGAAAGACTTCCCCAAGGGCTGGAAAACCCACCTGCATGAGAAACCACCTGAGGAACACAGTTGATTAAGAAATAGAAGGTTAAGGAAAACACAGCCTTTGGGAGGGCACGTGGCAAATCAAACACTAAAGGGTTCATTATCTGGCAGGGGGTGGGGGTGTTTAGTTGCTGGATAACAATCCAGGTCGCTATGTATTTGTAGTGGGTGTCCACTGAGTGAGTCCACCCCCTATTTGCCGGCAATGGCAGAGCACCCATCGCTGAAGAATCCCTGGAAATATTTAATGAGATTTGGTGTTTTTTCTTTTTCTTTCCCCCCACCGCTCCCCTCCCCCCAAAGGAAACACTCTAGTTGGAACAAGAATGAATTCTGAGGAACCCGGCGGCAGCCTTCCTTAGCCTGGGATTGGGAGCAGGTTATTAGAACAGCTCCTGCTAGATTTCTTTGGAGTAAATGCAGCAAGGTGAGGACTGTGGGCAGGGGCAGAGGGGAAGCAGGCAGGCACAGGCAGCCTTCGCTGCAACGTGTGCACACTCCCAATTCGGTGAAAAGGCCCTTTTCAGCCATTTCTCCTCCCTTTTCAGGTTTAGGCCATATCCCTAATGGGCTGCAGTATCCCAACACTATTGTCTTTGTTCTCATAACATCACCAACATGAGCCGTAGCCGCCCTGCGCAGCGCAAGCTGCAGGGCAGTCAGCATTGGCAAGAAGGTGGCTACTAAAATGTGCTTCCGATGGTTTTATTGCCATGCCTTTTGCTTTAGCTTTGCACTGGAAGAGCAGAATTAGCCACTGGGAAACTTCAACCTGTTACCAGGCGAGAATACTACCAAATAACGTCAGCTTTATTGCTGTCCCTGGGTGTTTTCAAAGTATTGGGTGCCTGCTGGGTTGTAGTTACCATTTAAGAGAAGCAAGGACATTGGGCAGGGATTATCTTTTCATTTTTGAGAAGCCAGAACAGAAGGTGTTTAAGCATCCAAGTCCCTAAGAGAAAAATGAGGGACAGAGAAAGTGGGAAACACAGGATGGGAGTGGAGGGAAGAGAGATATTTCAAAGATGTANCCCTAAGAGAAAAATGAGGGACAGGATGGGAGTGGAGAGAAGAGAGATATTTCAAAGATGTTTTCTCATTCAGCCTTTATAGTCATCCTCTTATTTGCATCCAAAGCAGAGTTTTGATGGTCGCTTACCATTCCTTATCTTCAGGCGTGATTTCCAACATCTCCTGTGGAGGTCAAGCGTCTATTCGTGGCTTCAGGTGCTGTCGTCTGGTTAATCACAGGGCTGGCAGGGGGCGACCCAGGGTGGGTTTTTGCCTGTTCCTTTTCTTTCCTCGCAGCTGTTTCAACAGCAAAAGCTAATTCCTCTCTCGATGTTTTGCTCTTTCTGGGAATTTAAAAATAACTTGCTTAATGAAGCAGCGCTGAGCAGCTCGTATGTCCAGACAGATAGCAGTGAAGTACTTCTAGTTCAGAAGGCAAAGCCATCCATGGTGGCAGCGCCTTTGAACAAGTCCCCCAAGGCCCTTTTTCAAATAATCCCAGGACTGGCTGAAATTAATGCAGGAAGAAATTCAGAGAAAGGAAAGCGGGGGGAGAGAATCACGTCAAAGGGCCTAGGACTTGGGAAGACATTTCTGGGCGAGCTGTAATCAGTCCCATCCTCTGACATCCCTTCAGCAGTGCCATTTAATTACTCCAGTACAGGCAGGGTTTGATGTGTGCGCTCTATAGCAGGGACATCCAGAACATGAAAGAAAAATGTGGCGTTTACTGAATGCTTGATGAAGATCAAGGAAGCTCCTTGTCCCTTGTTAGAGCAACGAGAAGCTGAGCACAGAGCGACAAAAGTGCCTGTCCAAGGGCAGCCGCCAAAGCACACGCAGAGATATTTACAGGTACAGCAGTTTCTCCCTCAAAATAACCTTGCTTTCCTACTCATCTTTGGGTTTCTGTCCTCTCTACCTGGAGGTCATTAACCCTGTTTAAGTTCGCCCTGCAGCGAGCACATCTGCCTCAACAGGACACGTGAGAACCTCGAAGGGTGAACGTCCCTGGATTTCCGAGAGTAGCCACAAGAGTGATTGCGACAACAAGCTGGGCATGATAACTCATTTAAACTATATTTCTTTGCCTTGAAAGATTGGACTAGATGATCCTTGAGGTCCCTTTCAACCTGGTGTTCTATGATTCTTTTTAAATGATATAGCAGGAAGCAAAATTGCTGTGGAAAGGCAGGCGTGGGGTCTGGGGAGATGCTTGGTTTCTTACTTTGGGCCAAGACTGGAGGTCCAAAACCATTCCCCTGCCACTTCTACCCTCCTTAGCCTCTTGGATTGGTTTACAACCTGATTGTTTTCTTGTTCTTTAGAATTAACTCATTTACAGGGCAAGTCCTTCAGGTTTCAGACTTACTTCTGTGAGTACCATAATGCATATGAGGGAGTAAATGTTACTCTAATATATCAATGATAAAATCCTGGCTTTTCCCCCCAGCTGGATAAATTATTATTACATTCTTCAAATCAATTCTAATATTTCTTTAATTGCTTCTGGTACCCTTGGTACTGCTGAGTGACGGGGTCTGTGCTCCAGCCGAGAAGGCTGCCGGGGTAACTCAGCAATCTCCTCATCTACACAAAAGGAGATTATTGATCCTCAAAGGCTGATGCTTTTATTTGGGGCAGAGAGGATGAGGAAAGCATCTGTCAGAAGACTTTGCCAGGCAGAGGCTCTGCTACTGCCTATGTTAACCCTACAAAGGATGTAGGATCTCTCTCATATGCAGCATGGCCATATATTTTGTCCTTAGGAAATTCCACGTCTAGAGTGCAATTCATCACTCCCTTGAATCCTGCAGCAAATATGCTGTGCTGTAAAAGGATGAAACCAAACCACAAGGATCAGGTATTACTTCATCTCTGTGCTTGTGTCAGGGAAGCGGAGGACTTCCACATCTGAGACACAACTGCTAAAAACGAGGAGCCTCTCTCCCTCTATGCAGAATAATGAATTTCATCACCATCCTTCATCGCACGTGACCTGTGCGATGTCTACAGCAGTCCAGGCAGTGACACATTTCCTTTTCTTGAGCCGAAATCTTAACCCGGTTGGTAACCATAGCCCTGAAGTTCAACTGGTGGGCACTCCTTGCTCGACACACAGCTGCAGTTCTCTGTAACCAACGTGAGCCTCCATCTCAGCCAGTTTCCTGTAGTTTAGCAGACTTCACAGACTTAGCAATTACTGTGAGGTTTGTGCTTTTCTATTCTCAAATCCTAACCCTAATTCCAAGCAGCCTTGACCAAAGCTGTACAGTCACCGTCTCACTTGCACCAGGAGCTCCCTGAGCCTTTCAGATGCCATAATAAAACACTCTTCAACTCTCGATTTCAGTAATCCTGGCATCAAAATGCCAAGACTGGAGTTTCCCAGCTTCCAAAAGAGGAAACTCTCCTCCACTCTCTCCCCAAAACCCCTGAGGGTGTGAAGCCCGTTCACAGAGAGGGTCTATAATAGCACAGCCCATCCCCGTTCTATCAAGACATGTTGCAGAGGGGTCATGCCAGGCACCCACCTTCAAACAGAGCCAAGGCCAAAGCCTCAAGACCATGTTCTTGAGGGACTCGGGTCGATGTTAAATCTCTGACGCAGCTTCAGATGCTGCTGGAAAGACTCCTCTCGCTGAACATGACGCCGGGGACGCATTTCAGAAAGGCAGATCTTAACTAGTCTCCGTTGCCAGCGTCAGCATTTCGCAGCATTATCTGATGGGAGATGAAGGAAGGATGAATTATTTAAAAATAAACCTCATGGTGTTAAATGATGTGGCTAAGCAGGCTGCCTAATTCTCCTCCTTGGTATTAAAGCGTCCCATTTGTCCCTGGTTTGAGTTCTGCCCTGCCCTGGGCACCCTCCTCTGCTGCAGCATGGGGCTGACTCGACATAACCTCCGCTTTAGCAGCTGCCTGCCGGAAAAATGCGCCCTTATCTCCCAGTCTGCAGTTTATGCTCAGCCTCTTTATTTTCCTTCACGTAATCATCAGACATTTCTGCGTTTCGTCGTGATAAATACCAGACTGTTGAATCTCCGAGCCTGCCAAGAAAAGCATCTCGGCGTAGCACAAATAAAGCTGCTAGGTTTTTTAATTATATATTATAGGGGTTTTTTTTATTCCTTCCTTCAGTTCAACATTTATTCCTGCTATTGTTGTCCTTAGAAGGATAAATAGGGCTGCATCATCGCTAGCCGGCCACTCCAAATACATGAGATGAAAGAATAAATAACAGGATGTACTGAAGGCTCTGAAGACAGAATACATTACGTTGAGGTAGTTAAGCAGAGGATGTGATAATGCGCTCTTCATTATACAGGTGCACCAGTGCTCACCACAGGATAAAATTAGATTGACTCATCTGCAGGTCACGCACCTTATACAGCTCAGAACTGGCAGAGATCTTCTTCTGCCTGTACTGGTGGTGAACTGAAGCAGGAGCGTGTCAGTCACAGCCCTGCACTCCCAACAGAGGTTTCCATGATCACACCACGTTGCGCAGCGTAAGGCATGAAGGATCCTGGTCATCGTGGCTTTGCTACCACATCTGAAGAGATCTTTCTCCATTTCCACTATTTAAATTGCACAGGTTTCCCCTCCTCTCAACAAACAGATGAGAAGCATTCGATAGACAGCTTGGTACGCCAGACATAACCCAGGTTGTTTGCTCTAGATGATCTGAAGGTACGTTCAG
Source organism: Todus mexicanus (assembly GCA_013389965.1). Lineage (NCBI taxonomy): Eukaryota > Metazoa > Chordata > Aves > Coraciiformes > Todidae > Todus > Todus mexicanus. The sequence goes on along the minus strand of WEIS01032153.1, from coordinate 1,257 downwards.
TGATGCTGAGTGACTCTCTGAAGTGGTGATACTTTGATAGGCAAAACCAACTCGTACAAACGGTCGCTGTTTGCTGCTGCAATAACTCGTGCTGTGCTTCCAGACAGCAGGACAGGCTGAGCACTCCCTGGGGCTCTGCTTTTCTTGTGCTCCATCATAGAATTGCTTTGGTTGGCAGAGGCCTTTAAGATCACTGAGTCCAGCCGTTCCCCCAGCCCTGCCAGGGCACCACTACCCCCGTGTCCCTCAGCACCACATCTCCACGGCNGCAGGAGTTTCAGGCCCGCAGCAAGGTGGGCACCATCCGTCTTCGAACATCAGCAGCAGTCCTACCTCTGTCCCCGTACTGGGATGGAAAAGGCTCTCCAGTGACAGGGAACGCTGCTGGAGAAACAGAAAACCAGTCACTTGTTTGCACTGAGCTTGGCGTCTTTGGAATTTTGTTGAATTTTATCCCAGAGTTATGGAAATGGCCCAAAAGAGAGGCTGGGGTCACAATTGCCAAAGCTCTTTCCTTAGGGAACCTGCTTAGAAACCTCTAAGGATGGGAGAAGTGATCTCACAGCCCCTTAGTTGGTGGCTGTTTACATTTCCAGGTCCGTGTCTCCAACGAGAGGCAGAGAACGTCTGAATCCTGCCTCTGATAATTAAAGTCTATGAGCTGGAGGCTCATTTTTAAGGTGCCCCTTCCTGCAATGCCCCTTTAGAGGTTGTTATTAATAACATCAGATTTTAATCAACTCGCGTTTGCTCGTGGATGCTACTTGGGGCTGGAGGAATCGAGTTAACCGCCTCTTGCCTCTTCCCTGTTTATATTTTAACTGCATCGTGCGAGAGCAACGCGGCATCTTCATTCAGGCAGAATTAGTCATGTACTCGACGCCGAAATCTTCGGCGTGCCGTAATCTCACCCATATTCAAGCGAGCAGGTAAGCGCATCCTGAAGTCTACAATTAAAATCCTTAATTAAATCCTTAAATTAAGCACCTACTTAAACGCTTCGCTAAAGAGGGATATAATCTCCCACATGCTTAAGATAAAGTGTGTGTTTAAGTGCTTTATTGAACCAGGACGTTTTTACCTGCAACGCAAAGTACGTTTGCGAAGCAGAAGCTGCTTTAGGTATAATCCCACAAAACCCCGGCGGTTTGATGGGGGAAGCCCAGGTGCATTTATCGACATAAAACACACGTCACCCCTTCTGACAGTTCACACCTGGAATTTTATGAGGAGTTAAAAAAAAAACAAACCAAACCC
>WEIS01032147.1:0-13221 GCA_013389965.1 Todus mexicanus | reverse complement strand
CACCCATTATTCGGTGAAATTTAACATGTTCTAACAACGTCAAGCAAAAGGCTTCATCCTAGGTTAGAAGAATCGGGCGAGGCATACTAAAAGGCAAGGGAATCCATTTTACAAAATCCACATCAAACCACAAATACTTTGCTAGCCCCGACAAAATACGTAGTTTTACACAACCAACTTGCTATTTTATTTTGTTCTGCCCTGTTCAGGTTTTTGTAACTTCTTTATCAGCATTGTTTCTAGAGCACAGTAAGTCACTGTGCATCCACTGCTATGATTTTTTTTCTTTCAAACAACAACAAAACAACAACCCACAACAACAAACCACAGTACTTATTCAAATGTTACTTTGGAAAGGACTTGTGTTCAATCTGTATTTATTTTAAAATGTGTACATGATTGTTTATTTATGTGAGAGAAGACAAGGTCAAAGAGAATTGTGGCTTGCATAAGTAGCACTAGATGGTGCTGTGAGGAAAAATATCTAAGCCAGCTCTCAGCAGTCTAACTTGGGTGACGAGATTTGGACAAACACATTCATTAGCTGTAAAAAGCAGATATACATTGCTGTTTAGGATTGCACTATTTTACTCCCCTTGGACTGGAAAGCAGTGAGAACCATCATCTGACCAGTACCCAGGAGAGGTCAGGTCCCTCAGCCTAATGCCAGAAAAATGTAGATGTCATGGAAGTCTTTACCTCAGAGTCACAGATGACTACTGAGGCATACACTTAGATGAGAACCAAAAGGTAGGACAGGATTTTAAAATCTATGGAAAATCACTGTAGAGAGTAGAACAAAGGTCTTAGAGGTCTGTTGCAGCCAAAGTGATGGAGAGCACTGCTCTGAACTAAGGCATCAAGGCTTTCCCAGCCTGTCATAGACAATATGTAAGTAGCACCTACGATTTCTCCTAAGAGAGTGCTTCACATCAGGAGGAAAAGTACTCCTCCACCCATTATTTATCTCAACAAACATGATCATCTGCTCAGATGTGCTGAAGGATTTATCCAGCCTCCAGGCTTTGTCCCTTTTGGGACTTTTTCTTTACTCCAGCTCTCAGCATGGAGCATAAGAAGAGGACAAGGTCTGAAAACACAACTGCAGGTTTACTGCTGTGTAGGCTGATCTGCCTCTGCAGGCAACAGCGCTGAGTGCACGCCTTCCAGACTGGACTGGTGTGGCAAAATATTGTAACTTACAACTTCAAGCTGTCTATCTTGAAAATATCCAGTGCTCACGATGAGATGTCCATATACCCCATCCAGCCACTTGCACCTTTGCAATCAGTTGAGTCCTGAATTTACACCAATCAGTTTGTCCTCAGGAAAAAAGGTGCATTAGGTTATCAACCAAGAAGCAAGGCCAGCCCCAGAAGGTGTCTATGCTCAATCCCTTTGTAACTGTGTCAGACATTTCCAGTGGCATTCTTATCTCCCTCATCGCTGTCAATTCACTCAGAGCAAGCTCCTTCTACACTTCTCCATAGCTGTCTAGGTCTACTGCTTCAGTTTGGATTGATGAAAAATGAATTCATACAATTTTATTTTATATTGGTGGTATTCCTAAACTTGAAGAGGCATAATTTATTTTACCATCTTCATGGTGTTCCCACTTATTCTTAAATCACTTATAAATACAGAAGATATACGGAAAGGCACTTAAATGTCTGGTGAGTTGGATTTTTAAGTTAAAATTATAGTATTTTAATATTTCACATGCAATGATCTCTTTGTAAAGTTTTCATAATGTCAGAGAAGTTTATAGAGTAAATTAGTTTGACTTCACTCAGAGTGCTAACATTTATAAATCTACAGCACTGCCTTTCTGAATATATTTACTGCTGCAGAGCAGAAAGGGGGATCAAAGGGCTCCAACACTTATTTCTGCTATCATTTCTCATCTTCAACACAGTTTGAGTTTTGTATACATAGCATTTTCCTGCTCCAGAGATGTCAGAAATTATCTGGAGCCTGTTTACAGGACATTAGAATAGGATATGGGCAAACCTGCAAAACAGTAGGTACTGCATATATTAAATATTAATGTCCCACATAAGTCACGAATCCAGATTCACTTGCAGATTTATTGTATGCTGTATTTTGCAGTGTGGGCGTGGGAATAAAACTAGAATCTGTCTTTTCTGAGTGCATTTCTCCCCCACATATTATTTTAGCCTTAACAGTAATAAAAGGAGAGAAATAAATAATGTAATATTAGTGATGAAAAGCATCAAAACACATGAGGAAAATTTTTAATTGTAAAAGATCACCTAAGTAACAGCAACAGTAATTTCTGGTTCTGCACGGTTTGATGTCTTGAGATCTTAAATTCCCAGAACTTGGGAGGAGTTTTTTTGTTCTTAGCATATCACACACATGAAATGCCAAACCACCCAACAACGTGTCCTCTTCCCCCTCAGCAAGAAAAGAATCTATTTTCTAACTTGTCAGCAGCATTGCCCATTCTAAGATATTGCTATTTGAAAACTCCACCAGACTGAGTCATATGATCTCAGGAGAAATTCATGGTTTTGACAAAAAAGTTGATGTGACATCGAGAAGTTCAATCCCTACCCCCTCTCCCACAGAAAAACCCCCAAATCAACAACCAAACAAAAACAACAAATAGAGAGAACCAATAATTTCTTAACCATTGTCTTTTGGCACAGAGGTCATAATTTTTGAGTATTTGCGGATGGTAATACCATGAAGACCACATCCTGCTCTTATTGTCTCAGTAATTTCCCATGTGATTGAACCACCACCACAGCAATTTGAAGAATTACAGATGCTATATTTCTGGATGGAGTGAAGAATTTGTGCCCCTATTATGTCTGGTTTTAGGCAATATTAAGTAAATCTGAAGTCGAACAATGAAAAAAAAATGTTGTGATACATTTCATGCATTTAGAATTCTTGGGGATCATTGCAACACTCAGCCTTCACATTTTCTGTAGCACAGAGCAAGAATCTCCCCACTTGTTTCTTCTTGAAACCCATGCTTATCTGAATCACTTTTTTTTTTAGAAAAAAAAGCATGACACGATAGTTTCACCTGGTGAACTATGAGAAGCTTTAGACTGCAGTGTTTTATATAGATGTTGTCCATTTCCAGCTTTTACAGTCTTGCCACTGTTGAAACTCCCAGGCTTCTCCAAGGTGTCTGGCCACACCATTCCTGATACAGGCCAGGATACCGTTGGCCTTCTTAGTCACCTGGGCACACTGCTCATATGGGCTCATGTTCAGCCAGCTATCAACCAACACCCACACAACCCTCTTTGCTGAGCAGCTTTCCAGATACTCTTCTCCAAGCTTGTAGCACTGCCAGGGGTTGCCATGGCCAAAGCGCAGAACCTGGTGCTTGCCCTTATTGAAACTCATCCCACTGGTCTTGGCCCATTGATTGGTGATCAGAGCACTGGAGCAGGCTGTCTAAATAGGCCATGGAGTCTTCTTCTCTGGAGACTTTCAAAACCCACCTGGACACACTCCTGGTGTTGCCTGCCCTAGGGCAGATTGGACTAGATGATCTCTAGAGGTCCCTTCCAACCCTTAACATTCTGAGATTCTGTTGAAACTGATCATGTTTCAGAAAGCCACTGCGCACATATCTGGGGAGGTGGGATTTTCATTTTCAAACACAGCCCTCTATGCAGCTTCCTGCACAATCTGGCATTGTCAGAGAGCAAAAAACAATTTTAGGGCCTGCCTCAAACAACGGCTACATTTCTGTAGTAAAAGAAGGATCCACAAATCAAGAAAACAATGACTTTTTCAAGCATCCTACCACCTTCTGAAGTGCTGTCAGTGTTAGCATAGAAGGCAGAAGTGAATTTGTTAATCCTCATAAAATTACGAAGAAATGGCTTTGTAGCAGAAATTTGCAGTGTGTGAGGAAATAAGCAGATACAGTTTTTAAGACTACAGCACAGTGGGGTTCTGTTCCTTCCTCTTTTTAATTATTCTTTTTATTGTCTGAGTTAAATTTTTACAAGTAATTTAGTAGACCATTGTGATATTTTATTCATTACTGAATTATGATCCTATCAACAGTGCTACATTTGTTATTATTGTTATTACTATTATTATTCTTCTATTTCTTTATCCTCATGATCACACAACACAGCTTCTGGAAAATAAGTGAATGCTGGTACTAAACCACCAGCAAAATATATACATTTATATATATGAAAGTACGACTAATATTTAAACATATTCAACTGTCTCTCCACACAGCATTTTAATATCATTTGCCTTTCTACTTTGTGTAGTAATTTTATTTCCATCCACTAATAATTTAGAATTGCTTTCTACTCACATCCTTTAACTCATCCTTAATTATGCAACTGGTATCTAAGATCACCTGCATTCTCACTTTACAGTTTCACTGACTCTTCTTACAACATCAACATATTTCCAAGGAAGAAGTGTGAAATATTTACTTGTAAACTCACTTAGCATCTTCTAGGAATGGAAAGAAAGTTAAAAAAATGTGCACACCACTTAAGAGTGTTAGAAGAATATTGCTGTAGCTGGACAGCAATAGAGAGGACAGACTGAAACCACTAAAATGCAAGACTTAATATCAGAATCAGAGTTCAGTTTTGAAAGTGTTTTTCAGTCTCCTGATATCAGAAAGTAGTTACCCAGCAACACTGTAGATATTGGTAATGCAGGCAGATCTATTAAAATTAAACATATTCAAACCATTGTTATTATCAGGGGAGCTACGTTATTGCTGGATTCATAACATTTGGTATCTGGACATTTTCATATTCTACTCCTTGAGCAAAAAACTGCTTTTCCTGAAGACGGTGACATTAACGTTATTTCTGTTAGATTAAGCTTGCAGTGATATGCTACCATCTGCTGTGGTTCTACTTGTAGTTTGCTAGGCTGATACAGTAACGGATGTCAACCACTGAAAGTCAAATAAATGCTGAAGACATACACAGTATGTGTGAGGAGAAGCAAAGGAACAGCTCTTTCCAGAGAACACCTCTGCGATGATTGGCATGGGGTTTCAGCGAGAGCTTTTGTGTTGAATAGTTCAGTTATTCCTCAGGAAAGTAGAAAATGAACGGGTTAGATCCAGAACTATCTCCTTGTTACCTAGAATCAGTGTGCATTTTAGAAGAAGAGCAGACGGCAAAATTGCTAAGAGCATGTCTTGCAAGCTGTTTCCAGTATAGAAAAGAGTCATGTTACAGAGCCAAGGATTACTACTCCCTTGCCATGTGGCTTTGGGTAGATGCACCTAGAATGTTGTAGCAGACTGGGTGAAACTGTTTGGAAAAATTGTAGTCCTTTGGATTGGCTGCAAGAAGTTTTGGAGTTTCTGAAAGCAGACAGCTGAATTAATGGTCATCTGCACACCCCAGAGAATAGCCCTTCTCTATTTGATCCAAAGATGTGTGTAATTGTAACCCCACAGCTCAGAACAATGGGCTTCCACTTCTATACTGCGTTCAGTTAGAGTGTGTAGGTGATACACGAACAACACATACTGTAGGTAGACAGTAACGACTGTTTCACCATAGCACAAATATGTAAGTTAAGTCTAGCTCAAGAAAAAGCCTGGGAGGCACTTTCAGAAAGGAGATTTGATTATGACAGCAATGGAATTCTTGTATGTTCTTAAAATTCCTTTGAAGTGGTAAAAAGCGAGACTTTGCCTATTCTTGAGACGCAGCACAATTAACTGCAAGTTACCTGTTCCTCACCAAATTCTCCTCCTGGATGAAACAGACAGTAAGACCCTTCATCTTTTGTTTGACAGTTTGGGCCAAGGGGGGAAATCGTCCTGGGACCATGGCTCAGGGAAGAGCTATAAAAAAATGACAGCTGTTCGGAAGGTCTGACTTACAGCAATAATATCCAATCATCTCAACCTGTGTTTTGAACAAGTTGCTCTAAAGACTACCTGAGCTATTCTCCACACTTCAAAGGAGGATCTTTCATGCTGTGATTTCTGCTGTATGAAACACCACAACGAGAACATTTACTTGTGGGTTTGGGGGCATCTCATTTCCAGATGGCACCTGACTCTATAAAACAGTCAATGTCTGGAGCAAGCTAAGAAACTTTGAACTTGGGCTGAATCATCAAATTGTAACTGCCAGCTTCTGTGGACAGTTCTGGGGCCAGCAGTTGTGAAAGGCTGAGGGAGACAGGAGGGGAGTCTGCTTTAGGTGTTACCCATCGCTCCTGATTCAAGCAAAACAAATGAAGCACAGCTAGGGCTGCCCACCTCAGTAGTGCAAAAAGCAGAAAACAGCAGCAGCCAGCAGGGGAGAGATACTTGCTTTCTAGTTCTTCTGTGAAGGCAAAGTAAGCTGGGAAAGCCAGCAACCTGTATGGTCCCCTTTTTAAATTTGGGCTGAAGCGGAAGCATCCATTTTAACACGCAGCTCTGAAAACATCTTGAAACGATAGCAATACCTTTCTTTCTTAATGCAAATGCTTGTAAAGGCTACAGTTTAGATCCTCAAGGGATGCATGCTGTGGGCAATTAAAAGGTTCAAACAAACACAAAGGTGATCTTCGATCACAGCCATCTCTCTTCATAGGCACTGGTATGAGTATCCTTCCTACAGGATGATAAACACGCTAAGCTGATGACTACAATTTTTAAAAGCAAACCCTGTGACAGAAACCACACTGCTGATCTTATCTTGTAAAGATGCTACATGCTGTATGTGTCTGAACTTCTAACTATGCCTGTCTTCTTAGAATGTACAGAGAAAATTATTTGTTACAGTATTTGTACCCAATTTAATTTGAGATGAGAAATCAGTGAGTAGGAGGAGAGAGTGGAAGGGGGGAGAGGGGCAGGACCTGTTCCATTTACAGCTCTTAAAAATAGCATGCGAAGCCAGAAACTCATATGAAACTGAACTAGCCATCATCCACATGCAATGCATTTCCAAACAGAGGATATCCACACTACTTCCCAATTATGTTCAGTTCACTGCAGCAAGTGACCCCAATTTCTTTGAAAAATCTTTATAACAGTTCTTTACAGAAAACTTGCACGGGGTGCTGAGAATAAAAGTCAAGGCCATAAAGTTTCACTTACTTGGGCTTCCTTCATATAAAAGTGTGTGTATTACATGACCAGGGAGAGAGCTGGAGGATAAGGATGTGACACCTGCACACAGGCATTTAAAGCCAGTGGCAAGACGCGTTGAAGATTATCAAAATGAAATTTTAAGACATCTGTTGTATTCACCACCTGGCCTATGCTCTTCCTCTATTTCTTTCTCTTATTGCTCCCATATGCCCTGTGGCTGCTGTGGATTGGCCCTGCTCTTGGCAGACTGGTGGGATCTAATGCTACTGGGAAGCCCCAGCAGTGGTGGTGTTTCTCTGGTGGCTGTTGCACATCACGGGCTCCAGTCTGGGTGAATACTCAGAAGCCCTGGTGCAGCAGGGAAGCCTGTCCTCACCCCAACGGCACAAAGCCGTGTGCTAGGACTGTTCTGAATGCTTTGGCTCTTGCCTGACATGTCTATACAGTGGGCTGCATGATGTGTAACCCTCTTTGAGTATGCCTCCAAAGGAACTCCACAGTGAGGTCTCTAATACAGATGGAACTCTAACGGCATAGCGGTCCCTTATAGGGATGTCTGTACTTAACTAAGTGCTTTTCTAGCTAAACCTCTGTGTCCTTGTTAAAAGNTTTTTTTTGGGGGGTGGGGTTGTATTGCTCTAGCACTGGACATTTAAATGCTAGATAAACAAAATACAATTTGTTTTACAACGGAGAATGTCTCCTCTATCAATTTGCAATAAAAAAAATGCATGTAACTTTGTGCTAAAATGGCCAGTTTAAATTGGATTCCAAAGTTATAGTTCAGCCATCAGCTTGAAGTTTGTTGTAAGATTGGCCTGAATATCTAAAATAATTTCTAGTGGTCCATAAATCACTTGATGGAATTTGGAAGTGTGTACAGGAATGGCTCCCAAGCCAGCAGAACTTAATGAAAATGAGAAAAAAAATAGACAAAAAGATAATTTATTTATTTTCATAGCAGCCTTATTTCATTGTAATGCCTACTAGAACATATACTATTCTTAAGAAACCATGATTGTACTTCATCAGCCTTGTTATACCACCACACTCTTTCTGGCTAATTTATCCTCTTTTCACTGCTTTCCACACAGATGCCATCTGCTCGTGCTCTGTGACCTGAAGCTGGAACACAGTATCTTGGTCATAATCTGAAAACAAGCAGGAGCCAAAACATCACAGCTGTCTCCTCTCTCACCCTTTGCCCTGGGTCTCTGAAGGCCTGGAGCAGAGGAGTGGCAGTGCACGGGGGCTCAGCGGTGCCTGATCTCTTCCAAGATGCCCTGTGGCAAGTGTGGGGCTTGGGCAGCTCAGGACAGTGCCATACATCTTTTGTGCGATGGTGCTAAGCCCACAGAGAACTAATCAGGAGACATGTATCAGTGGGTGGCTCATGGCTTCTGCTCCATCCAGGGGACTGGAGAGAGTTGAGCCGCCACTGCTGACTGAGTGCTATTTTCTGTTATTTATTTCCATTTTTCCATGAACTGGTTGAGGAAAGGAAGTCTCTGAGAATGGTCTCAACAGTTTTCTTCTCCACAGCTCTTCACAGGAAGAATGAAGTTTACTTTTTGCACAGATATCCTATTCCTAATTCTGAAAACTGATGCACTCCATCATTTTGGGGATTGGGTCATCTGCTTATAAGAATGGTAACGAATGTTAAACTCAAGTAAACTCTGATTTTTTCTTGGAAGCTACTTGGTTTCCCCAGCTTTGTGTTCACTCTCCTCACAAGCCTTGAATATAAGCGATGGTTCCTGTGAGATGTATCTCAGTTACCTGCTCTTTTCATCATTTTGATGGAAAGCTTAAATGAGTGAAAGATATGAAGCACTATTTTATTAAATAAACAGTGGGCAAGCAAACATTTTCCTAAAGGCATCTCAGGGCAGGGAGCAGGCTGCAGCCTGCATAAGTAACCCTGTGTCATGCAGTCCTCTGCCCTTTCACTGAGGGACTCTCGCAGCCTCTCCCTTGTCACAAAACATGATGCACATTTGATGCTTGGCTAAAATTTGGGTATACCAGTTGTGTAACAGATGAAACAACTGCGGTCATGTTTAAGGAGCACTCGTTATCAACGCAGATTCCTTACCCAAAATTACCAGATGCATTTGGGGTGTAGGAGTACTTACATTTTGACCAACTGCAACTGATGTTCAGTCTTATTGTAGAGGGTGGGAATGGTCAGGCAACCTTCCCATAACTTCATATGGGGTGCAAGCCATGTCTCAGCCAAAAGGTTGAACTCCACTGGCCAACTTCAACAGCACTACTGTTTGTTTAAGGCAAAAGAAAGTTTCAAGGGATTAGGTAGGTGATGCAGGGAAATATTTGCATTGAGCATCACTATGCACAGTCTAGAAACCACCTGCTGCAACATTTTGTAAAATATGTTTTGAGACTGAAATGCCAAATGGTATACAGATGCTAATCAGCTAAAACCATCAATATCTGTTTTCTGAGCATGGATCAGAGAACAGTATCTTGGATACAGCACAAACCGACAAGGAATATTATTGTCAAGCAGAGAAACTATCAGGTCATACTTTAATTCTCCTCAGCTGTCCAGGGAGTTTATTTAATCTCCAGCGCAAAGGAAGGATTCACAGATATATCTAGCTGAGGCAGAAGGGATGTTGTAAAGGCATGTTTAATGGCATGTTGTTAAGATTTTATCATGCCCACATGTGAGCATGGAAATGTGGAAGGTGAAATAGTTCTTTTGCCATAGTAAAGAAGATACCTTTTTTTAACATAGTTTGTGATCTGCAATACATAATCTTAAATGGAGATAGCATCTGGAAGATTACAGGTTTTATCTATTTCTTGGTTAATTCGAACTCTTATTTTATAGCCTGTGAAAATACCTGTATGTATTTTGTACATGTCAGCCAAGGGTATTTATAATGTGCAGGAGAACTCTCATTTTTGCCCCATTTTTTCAGAAGCATCAGGGACATTTCTGCACTAGAAGATGAGCCTAAAATAGCTCTAATCTGAAGTATCCCTGTATAACCCAGCTTCAGGTCATGTCCTGATACATGCCTTTCCTTCTCAGAGGTGTGAAGAGCCAATTTCAATTGAGAACTGTTTAGTTGTCTTCTCCAGCTTTGGGAAGATCAGACACTATCCTGGAGACAAACTGATATTTTGCAAGGTTTGGCCTCAAGCTGCAGAACTTGGCTATTGGCATAAAGAAAAGCAAAGGTTCTTTTGGCAGATAGCACCGAGTACCAAAAGCCAGTCAGTTTTTAATATCAAGTTTTGCAAAGCCCCTGTAGGCATGTCACCAGTTCATTTTCCTTATGAATTTGCTCACAGTATTAAAAATAGATGACCCTTTTGTGTAGATCTGTTGTTCTGCACAGAAAGAAGGTTATCTTGTTCAATTTCATACTACTTGGAAGTAGGCTTTTTGTTGCTGCTGTTCTCTGTTATCCTGGTTCATGACTGAAGATTATGGGCATTACTGCACTATACACTAAGCTAATAACAAATGTAAAAATATATTTGAAAACCTGCCTCTGCAGTGCTGTATGCTGGGTCAACTGTTTCTACTTCCTCAAACATCCTCCAGTCCTGTCATGATGCTAAAAAGAGATTGTTGGTTTACTTTTTAACTACAAGCTGTTTCAAATTCTTCTGTTATATCAGGCACAGAGTTTTTACCATCTCCATAATGGTGAAAATAGTGATAATATGGCAGGAAACAAAAAAAGTACCAGGGTATCTCTGGTACAAAATGATGCATCACTCATGCAAGTTGTAAGTAATTTGATCCAGCTAGGGGGGATTTTCCCTTAGAAATCTGCAAGTTCATATGCTCACACTAAAAAGGGATAGAATTTTAAAGTGTGGCCTTTTGGATGTCAATCTCATTTGGGCTTCCCACTCCACCGATACCCAAATATGGCAGGTGTATCAAAATTCACAGTTCTAAATGTGATGAGTTCACATTTTTTATTAAAAAAAATTCCAAAGGGTAAACCTTGCTAGATATTTATTTGTTGAGCTTGTCTCTTTGCATGTTTGTTTAACCTTTAATATAGCACTAAAGGTAGGACAGGCAAGCTGCTGTCACTGCTCCTCACCCACATCAGTAAGAAGCCATTACAAATATTTTTTATTATATTCACATGTCCTTCTAAGTCACCTGTATCGAGTCGCATTTCTTGCAGCACTTAACTGATTACACAGTTACCGCTGTTACTGCTATTAAACCTTGCAGATGGCTAGCCAAAGTTCCAACTCCTAAACCTAGACATATCAAAGAAATAAGTCATCCCATCTCACACTCACCTGAACATATATTGAAGCTTCTTCTTGGCTAAAAGACACACACACAAAAAAATCAACCCGTATTCACAATGATTTTATCTATGTCAAGTTGTCATCTCAGGGATTAATTGCTTTGCTTGCATCTCTGAAAAGTCACAAATCTCAGGAATTAGTATGCTAGCCAGCTAAAAATTCAGTACCTGCAGACAGCTCTCTTATCAAGAAGCCAAGCCCCCCAAAAGCCACGTGTATTTGAGGAGTACTCTCAGACTAGCAGAAGAGCAGCATTAAAGCTGGGTGGGACAACCTTGTCTTTGGTTCTGCATTTCAAAAAATATCTGCTGTGTGGAAAAAAATAAGACAACAACATGCTGGCTTGTTTCTCAAATCCTTGTGCTTGGGGGAAGAAAAAAGCATAGAGAATATTGTTGACACTTTCCTTGTATAATTCTGCAAATGCTGTCCTTAGCTTTTCTGTAATCACTTTTGCCTTTAAACATATGATTTAGTTATAAACTATTACCTTAGTCATGAGCACTCCCTTCATAAACTCCCTGAAAAGCAAATTAACCTTTTCTCTCCAGAATGAACTCTCCTATTAAAATCAATTCAGTCCTTTTCATTTTGGTTACCCCACCCTGTTTGCACTTTCCAAGCTGTACAGTAACTGTCTAGTTAGTCACTTCAGCAGAATTAATTTTAAGAACCAACTGAAAAAACAAAACAACCAACCCAATAACATAGTAAATGATGTTATGGAGAGCTTTTCATTACTTCACCTGTACCTTACAATTGCAAAACAGAATGTCTAATTGTTGCCCTGATTCTTCCACCAGATCCCCAGGCAAACACCAGTACAGTTGAATAACAGTCCATGTCACCTACACACTTTTCTACTGGCTGCTGATTTAGCCCCTACATGCTCCTGGGCTTTTCTTTCAACTGATGCCTTTATGGGGATCAAATTTCCTTTTTCAGATGGTAAACATTATTTAGCATCTCTTCACAAGTGGCATGCATAAAATTTTACTCTCAGAAATGTGTGGACTTTTTATTACTCAAGGAAAAGTTCACCCAAAAAACAGAAGTCCAGCAAGATCAAAGGAACAAACTCTACGTGCAGTGAAGAAGGAGCTGTAATAGAATGCAAGTGGGTATAGACATACAGGGTAATGGGAAAGGTTATACAGGACTTTCCTTTGTTCGCACTTAACTGCAAGCATAGCAGATGCTAAGGAGTATTTTCTCCTCTACTTGTCAGGCTTTATGTCCTTATACAAAGAATTTCATCACCCTACTTTATGCTGTCTTCTCTCTCACTGACAGGCAAGTATGGTTAGTAGAAAGCCATTTCTTCTTCCTATGTTCTCACCTTTTTGCCTAGACTAAGCAACGTAGCTTTGGTTTTACTCCCCCCACCAACATCAACGATTTCCTCTTTTACGAGGAAAAATGCAGAGCAAGATGCAGCTATATATAGTCTCAAAAAGGAATGGGCCCTAAAAAATTAAAATACAAATAGACTTCTGACAGCAGCAAAATAATTAATCTGCAGTAAAACACTGACTCATGTGGTATCTTAGCAAAATGTCAGATTTCATGGTGGCACAGCATTGATTCTGGCCCCGGGATCTCAGGAGTGTTGTTTTAGGCTCTTTGATGACTCAAAGGAGATTGAAGGCAAGTGTTTTTAGGACACTTTGAGATATATATATATAAAAGAAAAAATGAAGAAAGACGAGATTCTGTGGCAAAGGCTGAAGGTTCCAGCAGTGAGAAATGCTGAGGAGAGCTCCGTTGCACAACTCCTGCCTACCTGCAGGCTCAGAGAAAGGATCCAAAGCCACATCCAAAACCAC
>WEIS01032145.1:0-10141 GCA_013389965.1 Todus mexicanus | reverse complement strand
GGGGTGTCTGTGTGTGTGTCTGTCGTTCCGTCCGCTGTGCTGCGGCTGGGTGGGGACTGTGTGGGGGTGTGTGTGGGTCGGAGGGTGTTTGCCCACCCCTGCACACCCCCTCGGGGGTCCTGCTGGTCCCTGCATCCCCGCAGCTCTGGGGTGGGGGGTGGGGTTGGGGATGGGCAGGGTTCGCACGGAGGTTTTTGGGACGGCACACGGAAAGGAAAACCCGCTGGGGATGGTTTTCCTGGCGGGATAAACGGTGGAAAAACAAACAAACAAACAAATAACCCCGAAAAACAAAACCGCAGAGGGGGCGAACGGGCGCTGTCTGGACGGGCAAGCCGCTGTCCGAGCCCACAACTTGATGCTGGGCTTTGGAGGAGGGGTGGGATGGGTGATGGATCCGTCCTGTGCCAGATGGTTGGGGAGAGTCATTAAAATGACCGCGGAGCTTGCTCCGAGCCACGGGCCGCTCTTTGTGCGGTGGATACATGAGTAAGGAAAGGAAGAAAGAAAGAAAGAATATTTCCCCCGGCTCGAATTGTTAGCCCCGAAGGAAGTCGAGGGAGTTTCGAGTCCTTTAAATGCGAATTACGCGCCGGGAAAAAAGCCTGTTGTTTAACCAGCCTGACACTTGATTTATGTTTCCNGTTAACACTGGAACCTACTGACGGCGGGGGTCTCGGTGAGGGAGCACTCCTCCAGACCGGCGCGCCCGACCACCGCCAGTAAGACAAAACCAACCTAAAAAAGCGTGGATTCCCATCAGGGGGGTGCGGCTGGACAGCTCCGGAGAGCCGCTGTGACCTCTGGCGGCCCNTCATTAAAATGACCGCGGAGCTTGCTCCGAGCCACGGGCCGCTCTTTGTGCGGTGGATACATGAGTAAGGAAAGGAAGAAAGAAAGAAAGAATATTTCCCCCGGCTCGAATTGTTAGCCCCGAAGGAAGTCGAGGGAGTTTCGAGTCCTTTAAATGCGAATTACGCGCCGGGAAAAAAGCCTGTTGTTTAACCAGCCTGACACTTGATTTATGTTTCCTTTATTATTTTATTTTTTTCCCCTCCCCATGAGCGAGCGAGCAAGCTGAGGTAAACCCACGGATTCCTATTGTTGAGAAGTACGGTTGGTTTCGTTTCGCTGTAGGTCCTCGCGTGGAATTACGACTACTCCCCTCCTTGCCTCCCCTGCAATGCAGGCATGACCTAAAGATGAACCGAGTTCGCCTGGTGGCACTGCTCACTTCAGCTTGAAACAAGTGTTGTGTTGTCGGTGCTTTCATAAATGTTAATTGAGGAGGGTTTTTTTTGTTTCGCAGTGGCAACCAGAGGAGCGCTTCAAAAAAAAACCCGGTAAAACTGCCTGCGACGGTTGTTCTCCAGAGCTGGGTTTTGGTGACATGCAGACGTACAACTGCGCCCCAAGTCTTGCTGGCTCACGTTTTCTGCGCTTACACTTGTTTCTCTCTCTTTCTGTCCTAAAGGTTGCCATTAAGGGTATCGAAAGAGAGCTCATCTGCCCGGCATGCAAGGAATTATTTACCCACCCGCTGATCCTTCCTTGCCAGCACAATGTCTGTCACAAATGCGTGAAAGAAATACTCTTCGCGTTTGAAGACTCCTTTGCTGATGGAGGCTCCGAATCCTCTAATCAGAGTAGCCCTCGAATTAAAATCTCTTCTTCTAGCATGGACAGAATTGACAGGATTAGTAGATCAGGTACGTATCAGAATTTCTCGTGACTTATGTGTCAGATCTACTTGAGCTGGGTGGTTATCTGCATTGGTGAAATGTCTTCCCGCTACTCCTGTCGTGGTTAAGGAGATGGCTTAGGGATAGTGCAGGCTTTGTTCATTCTGTGTCGAGAACAATGGGAATATTTTTAAGGGCAATGCACTTCTATTTCACATGTAGTAGGTTTGTCTTAGTGACACCCTGTAGATCTTTGTAACCGCTTTGTTTGTTTGTTCCTGTATTTCAGTTGTCATAGAGAAGCAATATCATCACGGTCAATAGCACTGAGTTGTAGATTTCAGCAGTTTTAATTGCCTGTCAGTACTGTTGGGGTGGTTCACTCAGGTTTCGGCCACCCTAAATTCAGCAGTTCTGACTTCCTTCTGAGCCTCTGCGGACTTCGCAAATGACTGGGGTTTTTTTTCCTACCAATTTCAATACGCTTACAACAAATCATTTTCCATAGATGATGATCATTGCACAGTTGCAGAATTGGAGGGCAGGTGAGAGTAAGAAGGCAGCGCTGGCAGTCCTTATCGTTGTGGTCTGCTCGAAGCTTTAGGAGTCCTCAGCTGTAGGATTCCTCAAGCTCTTTGTAATGTCACACTGGAAAGATTCTTGCAGCTGTCTGTGTAATCCAGGGATGGGCTGATCTGCAGATACATCGAAAGTACTTTGTGCATGAAATATTTCTTGAAAGAAACCTCATCCTGGCTTTTAGGCTTCCTTCAGACATAAAGATCCACTTTAAAACCACACACCGCAGTGCTCTGGAAGAGTCACCCACAGGACAAACCCTAGAGCTGTATTTTACATTTCATATGTTACTAACGCTTCATCCTCCCCAGTTTTGAAAGTTCAAACGCTTTATTTCACCTGCTTCTTTTAAACAGCTCCCGAGTTGCTAGTTCTGCTACTCTTTCAGATCAGTTTGATATGCGATTGCTGCGTTTGCTGCAGCTTGGCTGGTTGAGGCTTACGTGGTTTGAGGGAATCCCCAAACCAAAGGACTAGTTACCTTCATGACAGCCCTGTTTTCTAGACACGGGGTACACAGCCTCACAGTCGCACAGCGTTAGCTCTACGTGCATTTCAGCTGCTTTCTAAGGCCTCTCCAACTGCAGCGTTGCACGGAAACTGAGTGAAGGGAGCCCACCGGTGTCCTCCTTCTGTACCCTTCTTTCCTCAGTAAGCGTAACGTTCTGGCAAGGCGTTGTATGCGTGGGCTAAAGCGGTCACCGCTTTCTGCTGCAGCTCTCTGCTTTGTGTTTTTACAACGTGGACATCAGAGTGGCAGGTTGGGTGCATGGGACGCACGTGCAGGCTGACCTGACCTCCCTGTGAAGTCTGGAGCGTCAGACAGGCTGTGTGTGAGGAGCAGCCCCCTCATGCTGCCTTCAGCAGCGTAAGTGATGAGGCAATCCTTTGTCTCCCCTCAAAAGCTGCCCTCCTGTGTGCCCTCAGTCGGGAGATCCAGCATGGCATGGCCCACAGGCAGTGCCATGGCACAGTCCACCCTGTGCTTGGAGAAGGCAGATCTGCCTTGGGAACCTGGCATTTGGTTACTACTAGATGCACAGAGTTCATTTAGCAGTGCTCCCATTGGTGCTGGCCGCTCTTCTTGCGAGGTTTAGCCGTGCTGCTTCGTTATGCCCTTAATGACAGGGCGAGAAGGACCCATTCTTGATATTCCTGCCCCTGCTGAGATGTACACCCNAAACCCTGGGCTGGGCTGCCCAGGGAGGTGGTGGAGTCATCATCCCTGAAGGTGTTTAAGGCCAGACTGGATGCCACACTTAGTGGCAGGGTTTAGCTGAGTGGTGGTGGTAGGTCATAGGCTGGACTCGATGATCTCAGAGGTCTTTTCCAGCCTTAATTATTCTATGATTCTAAGTTGTTGCAAGGGTTGTAGTCTTTAAATCCGCAGTAGTCTGCCACAATCCCCGCAGAGTGATGAGAAGTTACATGTGTTATCTCCTCATCTGACCTTCTAGTAGAAGGATGCGAGTGCTTTCATAAAGACTTCCTACCTGTTTGGTGAGTGGCAAGAAAGGGGTGAGACTTGGAAATAATGGGCTTCCCCTCCTCCCCCAGAGACCACACCGGGCAGAGGCACATCACAGGAAAATTATCACCTCAGACACTTCGGATTTGCAAAATGAAAAGCGTATGGAAATGAGAGCTCTAAAGAATACATTTGGACATTCAGGTTACGCTGTCTCCGCTTCTAATGTTACGGGCGTCGCAGCTCCATTGCGACGCAGGGCGTCAGGTTTGCTCTCAGGCGTTTGGTAGCAGCAACGTTCAACCAGCTTGCCACTTAACATTTGTAGAATTCTCGTCCTGCATCTGAAGCCCCCACGCTGCGCATCGCCCTGCTTAATTTGCTTCGCGATCTTTGGGGGGAGTTTGTAATGATGCAGCTCTGCAAGAGAGAAAGCACGCGAGAAAACATCCGAAGCGGGTCCTTACATCTATAACAAAAAAAGCACTAGGGTTTCTGGTAGGCTTGTGCAGGGCGTGTCACTGCCAAGATGTTATTGTTGTATCTGAAAACGCTTATGACACCTTCCTCCTGCTGTGCGTTTTCTGCTTTCGTGGGGTTTTTTTTTCCGCTTAAGGAATCCCAGCTACTTCCCTGAAGAGTATCATCTATCTAAAGTGATTTTGACATTTTAAGTCTTGAGATGCCAGAAGGAACTGGTCCGTGTGCTGTGTTTGTTGTGCACACGGAGCTTGCATTTACAAATACGATTTATCTTAATGTAAAAATGCCGGAACTGGTAGAACTCTTTTTTCAGTTGAAATGAAGTGCATGCCGTTCTTAAAATCTAATGTGTTGGTTTAAACCCCCCGCTCTTTATGCTGCGTATAAAATAATTTTTGAGTAAAGAAATAGGTTACATATATCATTAAAATAAAGGATATTTATTGCTGCTAAACCCTTTCTGTAATGTCAGCATTAGAATGTTGGTGTAATTAGAGTAAAGCGTGTAATGTGTTTGTGTTGACACTTGTGCAGCACTGACAGATGATGCAGAAACTCAGTGTCTGAAATATCTCTCCCTGCGCCCACCTCCAAATCTCTTCCCTTTTTCCAGTCTGCTTAAACACTACTGTTGTTTCTTGCGCTAGAATGTTAAATGTTCTTGCCTTCCAGCCCTGCAGTAGTTTAACAGCCCCAGGAGAGAAAACAGTCGATGCTTTTCATTTGACCCATTGCAAACCAACGGCATATCTAATTTTTCGGTTTCTAAACACGTTTCTGTTCAACGTTCACAGCCTCACAGAGGAGATCTTTTGGGTGGAGAGGTAGAAATGCTTCACTTCTTGTATTGGCTAGAGGTAGCCTAGCGTTTAGATCTTGAGTTAAATCTTGTTGATTAGCGTATAGATTTTTGTCAGTGGTCAAGTCCACAAAATGACTTTTGCAGTGAGCAAAGGTATGGCGAAGGACTTCTATAAGGAAAGCTTTTCATTCTGTTTAACACTGACTTAAAGGTCAACTGGACTGGAATTCAGTTAAGGGTTGGATTATATATATTCTATTTTTTTTTTCTTGTGTGTAATCCTGACTGAACATGATTGATGGGTGCAAACCCACATTTTCTGTTTTCCCCTTAAGCCCCTCTCCCCTCCCAGTCACCCTCCTGCCCCATGCTTTCTAATTTTCCTGAGTTTACATGCTCAGGTTGCAATAAAACTGCTGTCTTGCTGGTAGTGAAGTGCAATTATTGGATTGATCTTGGTAACATTGAGAGGTCGTGGTTGGCCATCGCTTTTAAATGGAAGGTAGTATCGGTTCTTCGTTGTATCTGAGCCCACTTAATTTGATAAAGGTTGAAATTTACGCTGTGTTAATCTGAGTAAGTAGTTCTGGATCTGGCAGTTTAGCAGGGCGCATGAATATATGAGGAAAACCAAAGTATTTTAAATGGATACCCTTGCAACGTTTGGCGTCCTTAGTGACACAGTCAGGTTGAAGGAAAGGCAGCATCTCTTTAAGTACATCTCATTTCCCAAACAGCTAGTCAGAGCATCTCAGCCACCGTGTGGGCTTGTTAATGTAAATATTTCTTTTTTTGATGTGATGCTCTCTCAGAAATGGAAACAAAATACCCAAGTTCCATGTTGCTGTGATACTGGCAGGCACATGAGCAATCCATAGAAATATTCTGTCCTTCAAGAATGACATGAACTGAGCTAAATGCAAATCTGAACTTTACACTCGATAGAGGAAAGAGCAGCTAATCGGAAGGGGAAGTTTAAATCGCCTCAGTTGTAGACTGAAAGTGTCATAAAACAGAGATTCTGTAGGACACCCTCAGAGCTCTTGGAAAGCTATCCTTATTTGCTCCTTTTACAGAAAGCACCCTTGCTTTGGAGGAGATTTAAGTATCAGAAAATGACATTTTGCATTTATTGGCTTCTCTCACATCATTCTCCTTTTTCCCTCTCCTAAAATCCATCCAAAAACATTACCTGGGGTGTGGGGGGAGGATGTTGCAATATACAGTTGTATTTTTTTAAAAAAAACTTTCATGAGAATCCAGTTGACTTTTAAAATTATCATTATTTTTTTTTAAATTGTCACACATTCAACTTCCACGTCTTCCATAACCGTAGAATTCTGGTGATACCGTTTACTTGGAAAGTGCAATTTTATATTTCAGGTGTCTTAACCCTTTGAAAACCATCAGATGTAGGTTGAGCTTTTCAACATTGGAAGTGGTGGTACCTTCCCTTAGGAAGAGGACATTCGAACACTGTCTTTAAAAGACATAAAACTGTTCTTTGACTCAAGTCTTTGCAACCTGTATTCTAATATTTGTGGGTTTGGAGTCTAAGCGTGAACATATGTTGTACTAATAGCTTAGTTACTGATCGAGCTATTCGTTGTAAGTGAAGCAATCTGTTTACAAACCACAGTGGAAAAATTATTGTGATGATTCCCAGTATTTCACAAAATGTTTGGTGTATGCTGGATTGGCAAGGCGAAAAAGAGAACGTGAGGAGGACCTAAGTTTCTCTGAGCTGCACATCTAACAGGACTACAACATCCATGGATTTTGCTGCTCCGTTTTTGTGTGGTTTGTGGTTTTTTTCATTCAATTGATTGATTGGTTGGAATTTTTATATATATAAAAGCCAAATTCAGTTTTAGCAAACACGGCAGATAGGAAAAATAGTGCTCGAAATAATTTAACTCTTCTTCAGTGCTTTCTTTTCAAAACACAAGTATGGAGATCCTATAAGCAGAAAGCAGACTAATTCTTACTGTGTGTTAGTATTTTAGCACTCGGTAGGCAAACAGAGAACGTTTCTGTGCTTTATGTATGGAAGTGGCAGAGAATGCCAATCAGCTTAGCAAGTAAACTTCCAGGGTTTAAGACAGAGGAAAGAGACAACCCTACGCTCTTAGAGTGCTGCCAATGAAAAGGGATGAGACACCTGAAGTTGTGCAGGACTTGCTCGATACCGGATTGCTTTCCGTAGGCAGAGTGTCACCAGTCTTCGCAGAGCCTGGCTCGTGATGACGGTCTCGTTTTGGTCCGCCACAGGCAGAATGAAAGGCCTCCATTGGGATGCAGCTGAACTCACTTTTGAGTTAAACAAACGCTCCTTCCACCTACGAGCCGCTTGGGCCAGATTTCAAAAGCATGCCACTGGATACAAATTTCAGATCATATTTTTAAACTTGACCACTGCACCATGATTTTTGTTATTTTTTTTTTTTTCTTGTTATCTTGCTTTGTCATTGCTCGCTTTCTGCTTTAGCATACTGCTTGTAGGCAGTCACTGTATGTGGGACACCGTAAATTTCTTCATTTGTAGCAAATCTAAGTACTCCAGATCCCTTTCTGCTTTCTGTAGCTGTTGACTGCATGGCACTGCATGCAAAGCCATCTTTTTAGTTAGGCCATTATAGAAGTCTGTGTATAAGGTCTGTGTGTGTTCTGTGTGCAGTGCTAGCTTGGAGCTTACATTGGAAATACGGTTCGCCTTTCACTGCTGTTGCTGTGCATTGCATGCGTGTGTTGCTGTCTATGCCGAGTTGCAGGTACTGCAGGACACGCAGTTTGGGTAATTGATTCACTTCAAGTAAGTACTAAAAAACAAAATAAAATGAGAAGAAAACAGTCTCTGCTTTCCTTAGCCAGGGAGTTGTGTATCGGTGCGTTGTGTCAACCCGTACTATTCTGTACGTGCAGTCTGGTTCTGCTCAGAACCTACAGAAAGGTCTGAGACCAGCTGAGTTTGAGACTGACAGCGTGCACAAACTTAGTCATGCTCTGGTTGTCTTAGTTGACAGTCATGCATAACCAACATGGGGCACATTTACGAGTTTTTTCAAGGAACTCATTCCTTATGGAAATGTTGGTTTGCGTTTTTGTGAAGAGATCAGAAAGGGCATGGGAGGGAGGGAGGTTTTGCGTTGTTGGGTGAAGCAGCCACAAGACAGCAGTGGTACAAGGCAAGTGTCTTTCAGATAGCATCAAAGGACACTTCAAAAAGAAATGAAGTGTCAGCATTTATGATGAGAAGAGCCTGGCTCAAAAGAGATGAGAACAAATTTCCCTTTCTGGAGAGGAACCAATTTCGACACTAAGAAGTCTACTTCAAGTCATACTTCCATTCAGAAATTTGTTAATTACACCAACGCGTGTCCTTTCAAAGGCATGGTAAACCCATACTCCAGCTACAGAGGATATTTTTCTGTTTCTTTGTGAGGGGAAGCCAAGGGGATGCACGTTAAGCCTAAACACTGGCTTAAGACTCTTTTTGGTAGTTGTGCCCTGTGGGTTTGGAAGTGAGCCATGGGGATGCACACTCTGTTTGATAGCCTCAAGAACATTACCCTTTAAATAGTTTTTTAGATCTATGTGAGCCATCTGCTTGAACAGGCTCTAAAGACTCCCTAGTCTTCCAACTCTACTTGAGTCTTTGATCACTTTATTTTGGAGAAGAGGAGAAATTAGCGCGCAGCTGTTTGGTAGGAGCACAGCTTCTCTGCCGTCCCCTTTTGCAATGAAGAGAGACAAATGTAGCCTATGTAGCTGCGCAGATCTGTGGTTCCCCAGTTCAGGGTAAAGGAATCTCTTGGGCATAACAACCTCGGTATCCCCTGATGTGGGTTTACTCAGCAGCCCTCCTTTATCAAGGCCAATAAGCAAGGGCCAATTCAGCCTCTGCATATTTTGACTAAATGATTTGGCTGAGATTTCATACTGGTAATACCTGGTTCTCCTGCTTTCCTCCTTATTTTTTATGATGCCTCTTGGAATGATCCAGATAAGTGTGGCTGATCCCAAGCAAACTTCAGAGAGCTCAAAGTTGGCTATATCTCTCTGGGAATAACTAGTCTCGCTCTGGGAATAAGCATCTTCCACTTCAGTATGTTAAGAAGCTGTAGCTGTCTATATGGGCAGCCAGTTAGCCTAAAACCAGCTGGCTTCCAGAAGTTTTTCTGTTCAGTGTTTCAAAAGGCTGAAGCTTGAGTGCATCCAAAACTAGATGAAGAAGATGGGATTGGAAGAGCTAAAATCATCTTAGCATAGAATTAAGTTTTAGGGTAGAAGTTTGTAATGTCCCCTGGACTGAGACATTACCTTTCCATGGCAAATGTATTCACTTTGGCTTGGCAGACTGCGTATGAAGTGGTATTGTATTGGTTTGGACAACGTGCTATTATAGTTTGGAATTGGTTCGTAAATCCCTGTGCTTTTCGCTTTCAAATTTAAACCTCTTCTGTTTATGCTCCTCCTAAATCAGGATTTGGTGTCTACACAGGCAGAAAACGCAATTCACTGACTCCCAGATCAAGTCTGTTTCCTTGTCCGGGTTGCCAACGGGATATCGATCTCGGAGAACGTGGCATCAATGGCTTGTTTCGCAACTTCACTTTGGAAACCATTGTGGAAAGATACAGACAGGCAGCCAGGGCGGCCATTGCCATTATGTGTGATTTCTGCAAACCCCCGCCTCAAGAATCCACCAAGAGCTGCATGGACTGCAGTGCAAGCTACTGCAACGAATGCTTCAAAGTACACCATCCTTGGGGAACTGTGAAAGCCCAGCATGAGTATGTCGGACCAACCACCAACTTCAGACCCAAGGTAAGTGTACTATATCTTATAGAATTTAGGTTCCAGCGTTCACATACAGTTTCAGACACATCTGTGCAACAGTAGTTGCTTTTTAGGGCCATTGTTACTTCGTCCACTATTGCTGTCATTTATTGAGAGGACTATTAACCTTTGTTCTTGCTGGTGCTGAAGTGGTTGGTGTCTAAGAGGACGTTGAGAACGTATTTGAAGAGGACCCTAAAAATAAGGATTATTTCTTTTTACTTTGGGGAGTGGATTGTCTTATTTGTGGTTTGGGTCTTTTTGGGGTCTTTTTTGGTGTGCGTGTGT
>WEIS01032144.1:0-45036 GCA_013389965.1 Todus mexicanus | reverse complement strand
AAGGAGGGAGAGAGGGAGGGAGATGCTTCTCAATTTAACCCATTATGTATCATGATGGGGTAGTGGTGAGAACAGGTGGGTTCTTTTCAGTGTATCAGAAGCAGCAAAGGCCACCTGCAGGCCTGTGCATCAACTGAGGCTGGCACAGAGCCCAGGACCCATAGGAAGGGCTGCCAGGGCTGTGGCCGGCCACGGTGGCAGGAAGGAGCAGCATGGCAGGCATGGCCCACCTGGAGACTGGTGCAGGAGGCAAGGGGAGGGGAAGGGGGAAGGCAAACTGAGTGAACTCATTCTGTCCATTCCTTCTTGATGGACAGGTTCCACTCCCAGGTGAGATGGTCATGCTTGTCATCATCTGTGAAGAAGGACTTGTTGTGATAGGTGCCTCGAGCCAGCATACCCTTAGGAGCCTCCTCAACAGGCGTCAGGAACTCGTACTCCTCTGGCCGTGGCCCATAGCTGCCAACCATGAATGTAGCTTTGTCCACTAGGAGAAAAAAATACCATAAGGGATGAGCCCCTCAGGTGAGGAACGATAATGGAGAAGAAGCCACGAGCATGAGCACAGATCACAGACAGAAAGGAGACAGTAAAGAGAGAAAGGGACAGTCCAGGTCAGCAAGGGGAATAAACTCCATGGAAAAAGTGAGTTAGTGAATCACAAGGACAGCTGGAAGAATAATGGATAGATGGGCAGATGGGACAGGCAACTCAGTCTGTACCCTCTCACATGTGTGTGCTTCTAGAACAGAGTGGGTACACCCAGTATATGGCTCAAGATCTCTCTTGACCCCTCCCACTACTTCTCTTTTCTGGTGAAAAGACACCACTTAATGTGTGTTGAACGAGATGCTGGAGCCTTAGAGCTGGTTGCATGCAAAAATGCAACACATGGGATGTGTGTGTGCAAAATGGGGCTTTCCTGTCTTGTCCAGGCAGGGCAGCACTGCCCAAAGTGGAAAGGCCATGGGCAAACACAGGGCTCTGCAGACAGCATGAAGCTTTGTACAGCAGCTCTGAATTTTACCAAGTGCATCTGGAAGAGCTTTCAGAGGGTGGGAAGCTCCACACAGGCTAAGCCACTCTACAGGGGACAGAGGGGACGTGAACTCTGTATGGAGAGGAAATCTGTGGCAAGCAGTGTCTCTGGGGACTTTGCTGCTGCAGACAGTGGTGTAGCACACAGATACCAGAGCTGACTCATATTAAGTTCACACAGGAACGGTGAACAGCTGGCCTGGGTGATGCAGAGTGTAGGCTAACGCACTCTGCTAAGAAGTCTTGCCTCCTGTGCGGCAGCACAGGGGCCTTGGGAAGAAGGGAGGCTCTGTTCCAGCTCAGAGCTGCAGGAACACTTGAGCAGAGGGAACACAGTGGTAGGAGCACTGGTGTGCAGGGTACGAAGGGCTCTTACTCACCCTTCACCCCTGTCCGGTAGGTGTGCTGCACATATTTCAGTCCCGACACAATGTCCCTGTTTACCTGCAAGAAATGATCAAAAGTAAGTGTCAAGGGAAGAATTTTGGTTCTGTATCTGCTGGTCTTCTTTCTCCTCAGAGATGTACCCATCTTGGCTCCCTACAACACTGCTTTCAAAGGCTCAGCACAGGACATACTGTGGTGAGTCCTAACATGACTTTTCCATAAGCACCTGGAGACCCACAGCATCTCTGGCACTTCCCCATCCTTTCCCTGACCTTGAAGCTGACTGGAGCACATCAATCAGCTTTGCAAGATGGGCTGGTGAGGACAAAGAAAAGTGAAGCAGGGAGTTTCCAGTTTACAATTTCCATATTGAAAACCAGACATGGGCGACTAGAGTCACTCCTCCAGCGTAAATAGGTGGGCAAGATTAGAGGGCACTTCCAGCTGCCCTCAAAGCTCTGTGAGGAACTGGCAAGTTTCTCCTCTAGAAACAGAGAGACACAGTTTTCCTCAAATCTCCCATGGATAGCTTGGATGTATCCCTTTCTGTCCTGCTCCAGCATACACTGTCGCCTGACAGCACCACTCAATCTGGAAACAAGACGGGCAGATCCTTTTACATCCCAGGGGAGAATTCACATGGTGTCAGCTCTTAGCAGCCTTGAGATTGAGGGAGGGAGTTAGAATAACTTGTCTGGCTCCAGGCGTCTCCTGTCAACAGGGCTCAGATACAGATGGAAATATTTCACAGCATAAAGGAGAGCTGGAGGTATCTCTGGGGACAAACTCATCTCTGAGACAGCAGGCAAAGCCTCAGACAAGCAGGCAAATCTTTCCTACAGAACCCACAATGCTAACACTTTGCCTCCTCTACTTCAGAAGAACTATCCTCCATCCCTTTTTGCCTTCTGTGCCAAAGCCAGCTTTGTCTGCAGCAAATGTGTGGAGATGATCACTTCAGTGCTAGGTGGCACACTGCAGTGTGGCCAAGTTGCATTTTCAGCTGGAAAAGGAAGAACTGACTGACACACTGGTTAAAGGGAGAGGGTGAGAAATGAAGCCTTTCGGGTATACCGCGACCCAAAAGAATTCAGGCATCTTCAGCAAAACGATACAGTATTAAATATTCTTTTATGCATACATGAAGCCCAGCAAAGCCGATTGAACCAGTACTTCATGAAAAGCCATTGTCTTCTCTTCACCTCCTCATCCACTCCCACTTTGCATGAAGTGAAGGTTTTCTGAGGGCAAAAAGCCAAGCCAAACTCAGCCAAAACTACTCATTTGGCTTCCAAATCACCTATCATTCACCATTGTGAGTGGACAGAAAGCAACTTCTCCAATGGGCAAGCAAGCAGAAGCAATTCCCTGCAAACACCCTGTCCTTTGTTGGGTAGGACAACATCTGAAGCTTTACAAGGGCCCGTGTTTTGGGCAGACATGCTGCCGGGCTCTAATTATCTGACAGACTGCTTCTGACTGGACTCAGCAACTGATGAGAAGCAAAAGGATGGAAAACAACTCACTCTGAAGTGGATCTTAACTCTGTATTCCACTCCTTCCTTTAATACGAAGGTTTCTTTCTTGAGTGCTTCAAGGTCACCTGTAAGGAGAGGATGAAGCCATTAGCCAGAGGTGTCGCAGTGAGAAGAGAACACATGTAGTAGGATGGGGCTAGGAGTGGTGTCCAAGGTAAGCATCCCTTTGAAGGATAGCACACCTGCAAAATGAGTAGGCAGAGGTCTGTAAAAGCAATTGCACTATGTGAGCACAAAGCCTGGGTGTACGTCCATGCCTATGTCCACATCGATGAAGGTAATGCTTAAACTAACATAGGTCTGTGCCCATATACACAAAAAAATCTATGCATAGACTCATTAGGCATCTGCAGAAGCACGTGCATGTCTCACCCATTCCCTGCCCTGGCCTGGGTGAGCAGACCGTGCCTCACAGCTCCTGCCTGACTTGCAAGGCTGCCCAGGCTCTGCAGGGCTCTGCATGTTGCTGTTGAACAGGAAGCCTCTCTGCTTCTCCGGGGCCAGCTTCCTCTCTCTGCAGAAAAGCCCATATAAGGTGAAGCCTGGTTCTCTCCCCATGTCCCCAGGAACCGGAACAGCAGTATTGCTTGATTCTGAAGTTTCAGAACAGCCTGTAACCCGAACACATGCACAGCCCTTGTGCTCAGGAGGTCTCATTGAAAGGAAGTAAGAAGAGAAGGCAGGAGCTCCTAGAGCAGTCTAGATGAAGAAAAAGACCCTCAATATTTTCCTCTGTTACATCTTTTCTTTTTCCTACATGTGTAGCTTAAAATAAGAAAGAGTTCATCTAAAACATCCCAAGGACAAAACTCCCTTTCAATTTGAAGCATGCCAGGGCCTTTGCTTTTTCCCCTTCGTGCCCCAGGACAGAGTCTGTGCCTACCTGTAAGATCCATAGTGATCGGTCCTGGAGCAGAGTCGCATACCAAGGTGAGTCGGGTGACCACCACATTGGGAGCTGTTGGGTCTGCAGGTAGGAAAGTCAAGGAGAAACTGTCGGCCATTAAAATTAAATGCAGGGGGAGGGGAATGACACTGAAGAAATCGGGATGCCTTCTCACACAGAAGCTGCACTTCATCAAACACTCAGTAATGCCATGCTTAGTACAGCAGGACCACACATCTGCTCCAGTTCTTCAACATGGATCCCTCCATCCTCCGCCCCAATACCTAGAGGACGTCTTCCCACTACAGGAGACTCCTCTTTTAAGATCACTCTGAGCAGCAAGATCAGCTCTTTGCAGCATAGGCTGGTTCCCTCATGTTTCTAACACCTCAGGATTCCTCCAGGGCCCATACATCTCCCACCAAAATCCCTATGCAATGTTAGCACTCTGTAGTAACCTTATACCCAATGCTCAGAGCATCTTTCCTGCTTCCTTTATATGCATTTCTCCACCTGCCCACCCCCGATCATCCAGGAGATGCAGTGCCTGGTCAAACAAGCTCCCTCTTCTTTGAGGCCACCTTGCCCCATCCCCCCAGCACAGTGCTGTGTTGCATCTCCCCAGTCCCTTCCTAATAGTGTGCCCCAGCCTACCTACTACCACAGGTCCATCTCCCAGCAGGGACTTCTTGTACTTAGCGAGGCTTTCATCATCCTTGTCCAACTCTTGCAGCTCCTGCAGTGTTTTCTGGGGAGGAGGTTTGTAATTGAGTTTCCCATCCAGCTCATCATCATCTTCCTCCACATGAGGTTCTTGGGTCTTCTCAGTCATGGTCGTTTGGTCTGGGTAACAGAGAAGGGGACAGTCAATGGGATTGCTCTGGAGGGGGGTAGCATCCCCAGGGACACTCGCTCTGGGCACAATGTGACTGTGTCCCCCAGGCAGGCAGGCACCTGCCCAGTGCCAAACATAGCAGGATCATTACTGGCAAATGGCGACAGTGACCGGCTGCAATTCTGACGCTGCGCTGACGATATTCTGGCTTGAACGCAATCCCCCTCTGCCCCCACTCCTCTCCCTGCAGGCACCATGTGCACACGCAGACCATCACCATTCTTTTCTCAAGGGGAGGAGGTGCAGGAGTGGAGGCTGAAACCAGAGTGATTTATAGCCACTCTGCAGCGCGGTTGCTGGCCTGCAACTCAGCAATTACAAGCCACTCTGCGAGGTTTCAGTACTTGCCAGTTATCTTGTACAAAGGGCCACTGCCACATAGACACAAATAAAGCCATGGCCAGAGGTTTCATTCATCAACTTGCAATGGGTTAAAAACCATGGTTAGGCAGCATTTCATACAAAGATCAAATATCTGATAGCAACTCTCTTAATACTAGCAAATTAGCTGAAGCCCTCAAGGAAACGCACCCGCTCCAGTCTGTCTGCTTGCTCCCTGGAACAGCTCACTTCACGCACCAACCAGGTCTCCTTCCCACTGAGGAAGCAAGCGTGACGGTGACTGCATCCAGCCCAGCTGCAGAGCAGCCCTGCGTACCTGCACTGCATCAGTGGGGCTTCTCGGAAAGGAGAGGCTGAACAGCTGGAGTCTGCAGCCACGCAGCCAGCATGGCTGAGACGTGCCATTGAATGCAGGAGGGTAGTGAAGCTGCTCAGGTGGCAGCCCAAACGGGAGCCAGAGCAGGGAGAGATCAACTGATGGGTAGCCAGGTGGAGGGCAGGAAATGGGGAAGAGGAGACAAAGGCAGGAGAAGTGAGCAGTGCTGTGCCAGGTCCCCCCTAGTCAGCTGCCTGCATCGCAGAGCCAGCCGCATGGTCCTAGCCACCTTCCCACTCTTCAAAGACAGGCTGGAAAATAGAGCAGTACCCTGGTGCAGTGATGGTTGCCGTAAATGGCCAAGCCATTCCTTGCCATTTGGCAGCAAGGAGATTTGGTCAAGCGACACAGATCGTTCAGTTCATTTCAGCTTATCCGTACATTAACTCCTTCTCAGAGGCTGTCTCTGGTAAAAATTTCCCTTTTGCCTGCTTATTTTCAGTTTTCCCAGCAAGCCCTTTATCCTTCTCTGCAGCTGTGGCCTTAACATTTGCCCCTGCTCCCAAAAGTTAAATTGGGAGCTAGCAAGATAGCTCTCTCATTCATTAAAACAGAAAGGAAATACAATATTTATATATATATATGCAACAGTTCAGAGTGAATCAGCAAGTGGAATCAGGCAGCAATGAGTAATATGCAGACCTCCAAGTGCAGTTCCAGCGGGAAGAAAAAAAATTAACCAAGAAGGGGTATACTGGCATGCTACAAAGGGACAGAGAAGGACCAAGCAGCACAGGAACAAGAAGACTCAGCTGGGCATGCTAATGGGCAATGGCCCTGATGCAAGACTGCTTTGCAATAGCATTTGGTGGTGAATCAGGAATTAGTGCAGACCGGGTAGCTGGGATAAAAGGGAATTCCACCTCAAATGGCAGGAAAGAAAGCACGTCCCAGCAGCTGAATAACCTTGGCTGAGTTCACGCTCAGCCCCAGGAGTGCTGAGGACCTACGTACCATGGGAAAGGCCCTTGAGCTTGTCCTCATGAGGAAGGAATCCAGAAGCTCCCTCATGAAAGCAACGATTGCTTGTGCCCCACCGCTCTGCGGCCCCAGCACAGTCACCTTACAAAGCTTTGTGATCCCCTCAGTGCTATCCCACACTCACCACAAGAAGAGGACACGATGAGCCAAGGCAGCCACCACCAGGTCTTGCCTTCCACTTGGGCTCCAGCTGCAGATCTGTCACTTCCACTCTCCCAAGCTGTCTCGTGATACTAGGCTGCGTCTGCCACCACAACCACAGAGCAGAGCTGCCTGCCTGCCCGCCCCCATCCTCCACCAGAGTTTTGCGGTTTACAAGAGACGAGAGGAAGAGACCCAGGCAATGGAGAGAGCGAACTCTGGCCACACGCAGACTCGGGGTTGGACCAGCAGGTTGTTTCCCATCCGTCAGACCTTCCTTATGCATTACACATGCCGCAGAGATTTTCTCTGCCAGCCTGTGGGGGTGGCTCACTTGAGGAGGGATGCTTTTAGGCTCTGGAAACCTCTGAGAGAGGTGGACAGGCAGCCTGCTGTATGAAAGGCAAGAGCCTGAGGGGAGCAGGACCAGCCAGGCTGTCTGGGCTGAACAACCCCTGGCTGACACCCATCTAAGGATGGCACCGATCAGACCCAATTCTGGCATTTCTCCCAAGGATGTGGGCCTGACCCTGCCTTTCTGCCAAATTCCCAGGCAGGAGGTGACCAAGAGGAAAGCTCAACACTTCAGCTGTTCCTGCCTCTACTCGCACTCCGGGTCTGGGACCAATCCCCTCTGCAAGCTGAGACACTCTATTGGGCTCAGGCACCAGCACTTCCCCAGAGCGAGCATGTCGGTGGCCAACTGTTGGGGTCCCTGAGCTCCTGTGTCACTGTCCAAGCCAAGGGCTGGGCTAAGATGGAGATCCCCTTCGGCGTTCATGCCACAAACCTCATTAAAAATGATAAAATCAACCTCATAAATGCCAGGAGAAATCAGGGTGATTTGTGCCCTGCCCCATCACATTTTTCTTGCTATCCTGCAGCCCCAACCCCCAGCTGTGCAACACCTGCACCTCTGAAGCCTGGCAGAACCCACAAAGCAGTAAAGCGAGGGGCAGGGGCAGCACTAGGGACCTCCTGCCAGGCAGGGAGATGGCTGCACGAGGCAAAGGAGGAATCGTTCCCTGATGTGGGGTGCAAGTGCCTCTCAGCTGGGCTCTGCCAGTGCCGGGGGTGGGTGGCTGCCCTCGCACCTGCAGCAGGAGGGGGCAGAGGGGCATCAGACAGGGTGGATGGTGGACACCTCCTCGGCCCTCCCATGCCACCACCGGACACAAACAGGAGCGTCACAGGGGCAGCATTTTATCTGCCCTCCCTTTTGTGCACCGCTCCCCCAAGCCACCCCCCGATGGAGGGCTTATCTCCAGGAAGCGGGGTCGGCAGGGAGGAAGCAATTTTCCGCGATGCGATGCGATGGTAACAGACTGGCCCCAGCAGCGCCCTCGGCCCTGACCTCCCCATCCCACCGCCCTGGGCTGCGAGGGCAAAAAAGGGGGCCCATTGCCCAGCCACCCTCGGGGGCCACCCCGCCGGGATACACCCGGGGGCCGCCTCCCCGCCCTGTGCCCCTCCAGCCCATCGCAGCCGGCAGCCTGACTTCCCCCTCGGATGCAGTCAGGGCCCTCCCTGCCGCCTCCCGGGGCACAGGCGGGCAGCGGAGCACAAAGGCGCAAAGTTGCGAGGCGCCGGGGCAGCCGCTCCGCCGCCCTCGCCCCGCCCGGGTCCCCCCTCGCCGGGGCTCGGACTCACCGGCTGCGCGGCGCCTGCGGCCGGGGTCCTCCTCCGCTCTCAGCGCTCGGCTTCGAGCTTTGGCAGTTGGAGCAGGAAGGAAGTTGNGCCGCAGCAGCAGCAGCAGCAGCAGCCCACTCGCCCAGGGAGCCCTGCCGGCCCCGCATGCTGCAGCTGCCTGCTCCGCTTTGTCTGCGCGCCCGGCGCTGCGCTCGTTTTGCGCAGAGGTGCGCAGCGGCTTTGTCTGCGGAGCGCAGCCCGGCCAGGGGTGCGGGAGCGCTCCCGGTGCGCGGGTCCTGTGCCCAGGGGCTTGACGGGGGACGGGGGTGTCTTTGTTTTTCAGTCCTGCCGTTTATTTGGTTTATTTTGCTGGTGTAATTAAGGTCGATTTCAAAAGCTGGCCCTGATTTTTGCTGATTAAAACAAGTGGAAAATCAGATTGAGCGTGTTCCCGCATACGTGGGGTGATACGGGGGTGTGCAAATGGGGGGCATTACTGAGGAACCTCATTTTTCCTGGTTAACACATGCTACCTGCTGCACTTAATCATTTAATTGTTCCCAACTCCCTGCCATTTTCACACGAGCGGTTTCCAAGAACGGCTACTTCGAGAAGAACAAGCTCGTATTTCCCAGGGATGCTTAAATGAGCAGAAAGATTTTACACTGTTTCCCCTCTGAAATATCAGCAGGTTTTCTCTTTCCTTTCCGCTCACGGAGTGCCCACTTAGTTCTTCAGTCACATAAATCCTTCACACACACAATCCTCAATGCACACCAAATTAGATTATTGGTTTGCAACCAGAAAATCTGGATCTGCAATGACTGATAGACTGCTCTTAATGCATTTGCAGAAGCAAAATAAGCAAAGCAAATCTATTGTCAATGGGCTTAAATTCGCAGCCCCGGATCCACACATCCATTAGCAAACGTTTATCATACACAGCTTTTTACAGGTTGTAAACAACTGGGTAAGAAGGTT
Source organism: Todus mexicanus (assembly GCA_013389965.1). NCBI lineage: Eukaryota > Metazoa > Chordata > Aves > Coraciiformes > Todidae > Todus > Todus mexicanus. Next base: position 35,842 of record WEIS01032144.1, on the reverse strand, counting down.
GTCCCTCAGAGATGGACAGATCTCACAAGAGGGGGACTGATTTTTCCAGCCTACCGTTGCTCTCGTTTCGGCTACGGGTGGCACTTTGATTCTGATCTCATGCATTTCAAGGGACAAACAGCATATGCCTGGCTGACAGTGGATTTCTATTTAGCAGAGGCTGTAGCCTCAGAAATATTTTAAGCCTCCATGAAATAGCTTCACCACCAAGAGAAATTATTTTATTCTTTGCTGCTCTTCTTCATTTCTATGCTAACCCTCCCCGTAGGCCGGCACAAGAGAACTGAGCTGCATACAGCACTGAGCTCGGTTAAAAACACACCTGGCAAAAATGCGTAAGCAAATACATAAGTATATACCACTGAGTTTTAAACCCAGATAGATGTCCTGATCCTTATTCACAATGGCCAAATGTGGCTAAATTCTTGTGTCGGCACAAGGGAAGGAATTCTGTGGGATAGAGCAAATTCTTTCCATGACAGTGCCACTATATGGTGACTCAAATTGTTCATGTGAACAGTCCTGGCCTGGGAAAAGTGTGAAGAGTTGGATGTGTTAATTATGGGGAGCTTTGAGGAAATGGTCTTGTTAAGCAGCTCCTGTGTCTTGTAACTTATTGTCTTGGTTCCTGTGCTGTCTGAACTAACTCTCCAATTACAGTAGACTTCCTAATTTGTACTGGGAAACCAGAACACTATTTTGGCTGGGAGTGTGTGTGTGTTGAGGTTACTACTCGCTCATGGTTTGGCTTGAGATTTCCTCGGTTTTAGTGGCTGTGTACCGTGACACCAGTGCAATCATAACTCTAGCATTGTTATGATTATTTTTGCTGGGGGACAATTTGGTTTAGCTTTCTCTCGCATTCTTTTAGTTGGAGATAAGTACCAGACTGCCTGTGTCTTTGTGTGGCTATGTGCACACTATTTGTCAATGTGTGTGAGCACATATCAAGACCAGTATGTCTGCTAATGTGCGTAGAGGTATAGGACTGTATAGCTGTGTGACACCATAGGTACCTACACTATATTGGCACATCTGCTCAGCATGCAGGAGAAACAGATTTTACTCCTAGATTAGAAATTAGCCAGTACATAATCATGGGCAAATCATGTCATTGCTCTGCACTTCATCTTCCTATTGGTAAGAGGGGTGAGAAGGAGCTGCAGCCGTTGGATATGCACCATACCGAGCAGATGGGAGCTTAGAAGCCAGGCACCATCCTTTGGTCAGCATATCCAACATCCCGCTGGGAAACCACGTCACTGATCTGCTGGAAGAAAGGCAGGTTTTGAACCGCATTGGAGTAGAACATCACTGAAAGCAAATCCCTACCACCGAGTATTTAATTCCTGACAAAATGATGCCATGCAATAAAAATCATCGCTTGGCACACGTTGTCCAACCCCAGACAATTCTTATGTCTCTGGCAGAAGGCGGCAAGGGCAACAGCTAGAATGTACCTGCTTTATTGCAAAAGAAACAGTAATATTTAAAATGTGTTCTTAGTTGGAAAATAGTATTCTCTACTTAAAATATTATGATTAGGTGTTATTTCCTTTGACCCTACTGATCACATCTGGTTGTACAATATGTTGACCACATTAATACATGTGATCAACCACTAGTGTCTAAACTTATTTCGAGTAAATAGCCAAAAGCTTATGCAAATTTTAAATGCATATCCTTCAACTATACAGACTTTACTCTCAACATACACCTTCTGTGGAACTTTATCAGACCAAACAAATCTCGAAATTTCTTTAAAATTGTAAGATTAAAAAAATTAAGCATGGCACTATTTATTTTTTTTTCTATTTGAGTTTGAATTGCTGCCAGCATTTCTGGATTTCAGTTTTTTAGATTGGCATACATTGATGCTGTGTGCTGCTAAGTGCCATCTCCATCTTCTGCAGAGAAGTTGTCTATGTTTGGGGAACTATTCTATAGCTTTTTAAGTGACTAACTCAGGAAACTCTCACCTGTTAGAATCCTTTATTTTCACTTACTCTTAATTTCCGAAGCTGTCTAATTTGGAGCTGAAATTTTGCAGGCTGGAAGCTCTGAAGGAAAAAAAAAAAGATATTTTTTGTCCGAGCAGTGAATCAATTTTTGTAATTATAAGAGGCCCAATAGTGTAGTGTATTTTAGCACTGCTCTTTTAAAGTGGTTTGTTTTGAAGATACTTATTTGCATATGCACTGAACTCAGTACGTACTGTTACTAACTCAGATTTTTATCTGATGAATAATGTTGCTGAATCCTGTCACTGTCATGAACTTTGCCTCCCCCTCAAGCTTTTTGCATTCTCCAGGAAGATTACAGGTGATACGCTGGGGAAGCAACCTCATGCTGCAGTAAGTTCACATCAACAGCTGCTACAACATAAGCATCAGTTTCGTGAGTTGGTGTCCCCCAGGTGGGTGTGCCCAGGTGGTGTCCCACACTACGTGTAGAGGTGCTTTCTCCTCCAGAGATGGGAGGAGGTAATCCGGGCCTGAGGCAGTCACAAGGTGACAGGTCTGGGGGATGAGACAAGAGGCCTTTCTCTGCCATATGAGGGGGCATTCACTGCATCACAAGGTATCATTCAACTCCTTGATAAACCCAGCACTGCCTCCTCCGCCTCCCAGTTAAGTGGAATAAAGATGAAGCCAATGAAGCATGAATTCATTCTGCATGAATAAAACAAGATGTCCCAGGATTTGCTTTAAAAGGCAGCATCCTAAGGTTGATCCTGCTGTGCCTAGCACACATGGTGCCCATCTTCTTCCCACTAAGTACCACTCACCCTCCTAAAGCGCTCCAAAGGAGTGTACAGCTGGTGGGGCAGGAAGGAAGGAAGGAAGGAAAGAACAGGGGCTAGACACAGTGCTGGGCAAGGAAGACAATATTCGGCGTGGAGAGCAAGGAAGAGGAAGGCACTTTGGGGTGCAGCCATAGAGATCCTGGTAAGGGTTTAGCTGGGTTTCCCCTTCCCTGATCCCATGGCACTCCCTTCAAACCACCAGGCCACAGGACTTCAGAGCTCTCAGCTGGACGAACAGCTGACCCCAGAAAACGTGACTGAGTGCTCCATCTCTCCAGTTCCTCCAGAAGAGATTTCCTTGAAAGATGAAGAGAAGATTGGAGAATTAATACTTGTCTAAGCAGCTTTCAGGACAGTTAACGTGCTAATCCCATAACCCCCATCTCCTGCCTGAAGGTGCGCAAAGACTTCACGTGTCGCGTCTGGATGACTCAACTCCCCCAGGAGAGCAAGAGGAACAGCAAGAGAGAGAAAATAAAAGGATTTGGTTGGTGATGAGAGAGTAAGGATATAACAGAGCTAGTTTCCTTTGGAGGATAGACTGAGAAAGGTTGAGGATGGACAAAGCAGCCCAGCAGAGAAGAGGGAGAGCTAAGTGGGTGGAAGCGAGAGAGTGAGAAGACAGGGCTGGGTTAGGGGAAGAATGTTCCTGCCATTGAGGAGCAGGAGTGTCTTCTGTGCACCCCCTGTACTCCAGAGCCCGGCATGAAGGAAAGCAGCTTTTACTCATTGCTCAGTGGATGTTGCGGCGGAAGCCAGCATCTTGTAGGGGATGATGTCCTAGAGAAGTCACCCACCAGAGCTGGGTTTGAAAGAGGACTGAATTATTTTAGGACCTGCTAGAAAACAGGTGGTTATGTAAGGTCACATCTCAGCAAGTGTAATCAAATCTCAGCCCTAAGCTGATCACCAGGCAGGGTGTTAGGAGGTATTTATCCAAGCACTCCTTCTTGCATTGTGACTTTCCTCCAGAACAGCCAGAGCTGAAGCTGGGACCGAATTAGGAGAGCTGTACTATCCTTTTCTTCTCTGCCGGCCTTAGTAAACCTCCCTTGCTACCTGCACCCGGCCTTGATAGTGCTAAACACTCCTCACAACCGAGACCTTGATTTTCTACTGGAATTCATGACTCCATGTCAGGCTGTGTCCAGGCTCCCTCTAACTCTTAGGTGCCTTATGTGCCGTGGTGCTTTAGCCTTAGCAGTGCTCTGGGCATGCTGCTTGCAGCTACATAACCTCTCTCTGAAGCCATGAGGCAGTAATTACCAGCGTCACTGTGGCAACATTTTTCCTTTATTGCACTTGTGCTGTTCCCATATTATTGTTCTCACAGCCCTGCGTCTGCAAACCCCCACAGCGTTATTGTGGTGGATTCTCATGGAAAGCACTGATGTGAGAATTGCCCTTCCTCCCTCTCCTTCTTTATCTCTTGTTTTGTAGACTTTAGTGTATAAAAGAGAAAAACAAATGTGGTGCTCAACAAAGCGGCTAACAGCTATTTAAATTCTCAGTAAATATTAGCTATTTAAATTCTCAGTAAAAATTATCCTATAATATTTATTCACAGAAGCTTAACAAGCAGTGAATGTGCAACACTTGCACGTGATGAGCATTCTCCTCCCAGAGCTAACAGAATCACAACCAAGAATAACCAGTAGGGAATTTGAGTGGGTCCTGATGAAAAGTATATAATGCTAAGGGAAAGTGCAGCAAGAAATCATCATACTCATGATTTTCTTTGTCTTCACCTGCTGCACTGGAGAGAGAGCCTTCAGAGGATGCTGCTTATATGGGACCCTACCATGGCCCTTCACAGTTGGCCATGGGGAAAAGTGTCCCCTTTTTATCTGTCTTTCCTTTTCCTTTACTTTCATCTTTCTCTAGAAATAGCTTCCACCATTGTAGTCAAAGTATGCCATCAGCTATGGACCCCACAAACAAATCTTTGTGCATCTGAAACTGTCAGAACATCCTCTGTGCAACATATGCATGCCCAGCATGCAATGATGGCTACTAAACAGTTCACTTAGTCTGTGATGTGTTTATGATGCTTGACTGGACCTAAGAAGTGGGCTGCAGTTCCAGGTTCTTGGCACAGAAATATCCTGAGGGGCCTCCTGGTAAGAGACTCTAATTCACTTTACAGAGGTGTGTGCCTCCACTGGAAAGCAAAAGCGTAGAGGATCTAAATTGAAAGAAAGGTTGGAATCTGCCAGTGACAGGGCATAAAAAGACCCCAAACCCCAAAACATTAAACCCTATGTATTTGCAAGATCCTGAGAGAAGAACAGAAGGCTTAATACCTAGCAATACACCTGAGCAACAAAAGGAGAACATTAAAAAAAATATTTATTTTTTTTTAAAATTATTCACATTTCCCCCCCCAGCTTTTTCCCTTCTGGAGTTGTTTTCACCAGGGATCTGCTATCTCATGGCAGCTAGAGCATTTAGCATCTGCATGTCTGGGAGGTGAGCAGCCACCCAAGAGACAAGATAATGGAGCAGGAAGAGCTGCCTCCTCTGCCCATTAGTTGAATGTTCCCAAGGAGAGCACAAGATGCTCCCCAGAAGCAATCATTTCTGTTGAAAGCCTCAGCTGTTACATGAAAAAAAATAAATTGTAATAATGGTGGCAAAGAGCTGAACTGAATGAGATTGCACAGCGGTGCTTTTATCTGGTAGGAGGAGGAAAGAAGAGTATGTCTGTAGCATGGTATGAAAGCCATAGGAGGAGATGCGGAGAGATGAGGAAGAAAAAGAAAGAAACGTTTTACCAAAATGTTTTAAAAGAGCCTTTCTTTATTGAGCTGCTGGTTGCCAAGGAGAAAGAATTGATCGTTCAGAAAAAAAAGATGAGAAAAGGAGCTGTCAGGAAAGAAGGCATCTGGAGCTGACTTGTGTACAGTTTCTCCTTCTTAGCGCAGTGACACTGAATCATTTGTTTCAGTGTTTTAAACTAAATAAAATTCTGGAATTATCAGATTACCATGTAAACAAAAAGACTCTCTTGCAGTCTCTCTCTTTTTTTTTTTTTAACAAGGCAGTATTATTTCTCTGTTTAGTTCAATGTGTGATCACTTTTAATGAGTGCTAGTGGATCATTTAATCACAGCTATGTGGCATGCAATTCATACAGAAAGAATCAATTACTGAGAAAGATATAACTAAGGAAAACCCTTGAGATAATACTGTACAAACCGTTATTCAGGTAATTTTTAAAGAGCAATCACGTGCTTTGCCTTCTGGAAGTCAGATAACAAGATTAACTACCTGGGTTTGATTAAAAAAGAAAAAAAAAAAAAGGGGGGGGGAAAAGGTCAAGTCAAGATTCACTATATTAATGGCGAGCTTGTTCCATAGATGGCATTCAGGAGAAAAATAATCTTATTTTTAAAAAAAAAGTATTTTAATTGTGGGCAGAATGAAAATTGGAAAGAGAAGAAGCTTTCTTAAATTAACAAGCTTAATCCCATTGCAGCACTACAAACAGTCTGGATGCAGACTTTAAGCAAAGAGAGTGCGTGGAAAGGACACTCACTAATGTTACTGCTTTCTCATGGGACAGCTCTGCAATGAGCAGGGGGATGCTCTTAAACAATGAATCACAAAGCAGTTAGAAAGTATGGAGCTTCTTGTGCTGCATGGTCAAGCACGTAAGTCCCCACAGCAGATCTCTGGATGGCTGGGTCTCATCTGCAGGTCTATGGACTTTCTGCCCATCAGTTTCCATATTTACAAATAGGGATGATTGAAATTAGCTCTGTGTCTTGAGATGTGTGTGTGAAAAGTGATATGTAAAACAAGAGAGGACTCATTCTGGTTTACGTTTTATTTATGCCAATCAGGGAAATGTTTGTGTAAGTTAATAAAATCATACCAATCTAGCAGTCTCATGAGTATTAGATGGTGCAACTTGGTTATCTATTCCAAGAAAGGCCAGAGTCACTACGCAGAACAAAATGTAACTCTCTGGTAACTAATGAAGTGTATGACAGTCTACATGGGTTTATATCATCTGCTATAAAAAGGCCCAGAATGTCCTAACACGTTGGTGCCTGAGAGCCTGAGGCCTGTAATGATGTTATGACATGTACAAATTAAGCATCCTTAACTGAAAGAGAAAATCAGGGACTTCATTTTTCCCAAAGAAACCTTGGCAACGGCCATTTAGCTTGAGGACTTAGTCATGTCCCCAGTGCCACCTAGTTTCTAACACAGACAGGGCCACTGCTGATAGTTCAGCTAAACCTTATGGCTTGATTTATGCTTCCTCAAAGGACCCTCTTCTCTAGACTGACCATGAAAATGTGTCTCTAGAGTCCTGGCAGTGGAAAAATAGACCTCAGTCTCTTTAATCTTTGCCCAATTGCCAGAGAAGCCTCTAGGATGTGAATGGAAATGAGAATCAAGACCAGGCTCTTTTGCAAGCTGTGCTCGGAGACACTCAACTCTTGTACCTGGCAAAAGGCACAGATTCCCAAAGTCAGCACACCCAGTTTATTGCAGGCTGTTATTGATGCTTAATCCTGACACCAGAAGAGTGGTGCAAAATATACTAAAGAATAGCGATAAAGCTCCACAAGGATGCCACCTTCTCTGCATCTTTGATCGACTCATTTGCATGTATTCAAACAGCTAAATATCTGCACCAGGCAAAGCCCAATCCTCTATATCTGTGTCTCTTTTTTCACTAGCACAAACGATAGAAAGCTTAGGAACGTGATAGGCATTGGGGAAGGAGGGTTACAGCACGTGACTCTTCTTTTGCAGGCACCTTGGTACACTGAGTTTCTCACCAAAATGCTGTTGACATGACAACCTCAATGACCTTCTACAAGGCCAATAAACAGTCTCATTCCAAATCCGGGTCCTACGACTGTCCTTCTCTCTCCAGGGATTCAGAGGAACTTGGTAGGCTGCCCATCTGCAAGAGGGAGGCTGAGCTTTAACTGCAGATGCCTGGGAAATTCCCTGCTCATTTTCAGTCACGTATGTCTTTGTGGCAAGTGATACAGCTCTATCAATAAGGCACAAAGTCTCCCAAGCACCTGGCACATGCCTGTAGAGATAAGCTTCAAAAGAGTTATTGTGGCCCATGTCAGCCATGGTTCTCATCCACTGCATCCCCAAGTCTGCCCTTCAGCTGGGATTTCCTCCCACGGTCCCATGAGCTCAGCCATCCCTGGAAAAGTCACTGTCTTGTAAACTTGTGTTTTCTTTGTCATTTGAGTGAGTTATTTCTGGTATAACTGCAGTTACCATGGCTACACCAGCTCATAAATAGGGTCAGAAACCTTGGAGATGTTTTTAAGTGGTTCCTTGGAATATGGAATAATCTGGCCAGAGGTAGCAAAACTCACGGGTTTTTCTTTGGGGCCGCAGGAACTGCACTCCTGCTATTGCCTGGACCTCACAGCTTCTGATGCAGCTCTGGTCCAGATCAGGTGGCAACCGATAGAGCGTGAAAGGCCAACGCTGGCTTTCCTGTGACCAGGGGAGAGAGAGCCTAGGCAAGGGCAGGGAGGTATGGGGATTGAGTTACTTGGTTCCTGGACAGAACTTGTCATCCATCTGGGGTGGCAGCTGGGCACGGGCACAAAGCTGGCGCCTGTTGCTCTGCAAAGGAGCTGCTCACCTGCATCCCCGCAAAGCAAATGCCACCCGCTTTGTGAGGGGAAGGTGGAGAGAGATTAGGGGAAGAGGGGAATGGCTTGATAATCATGGGAGATAAGAAAGAACATGATGAGTGGGGCCCTTTAGGGAGTTTCTGCCACATTTTGTCAGTGGCCAAAAAATAGCTTCACGAGACACCATGGAAATTTTTTTCCCACATGTCCACTTTTGTTAAAGAGAAACTAGACAGATTTCATTGAGAACAGGACAACAAAAAGAGTGTTTTGAAAACAAACAGCCTGAAAACTTTTAAATTTGTAAGGTTCAGAAAAGAGGAGTGGAAGGCTGTGGAGCTGATTTCCCCAGCAACTTTACCTACATAAGAAAAGGCAGAAGGGGAGGAGGAGCCCCCGGAAACCTGTCTGCAGCAGATGGAGGCATGGGAATGAGCAGCGGGGATGGGAGCAGAGTCTGCTGCCAGCAGACTGCACCTCTTTATATCCACACAAGCAGGTCCCTGCCCACAGTAATCACTTCTGCTGTCAGGAGCTGCTGAGTGCAATCAATCTTCACGCTTTGTATACAAGCTCTGGCTGTCACAAGGAAGAGATGATGCCAACACGATGCTGCCCCCATCCTTTTTCCTGTGCCCAGAAATTATCGCACAAGCCTCTGAAAGGTGCATGATCATTCTCAAACACGTGAGAATGCTAAGTGTGTTTGCTCCTTCGCTGCTAGACTGAAAGCCCCTCAGCTGCATCTAGGATTTACCTCCCAGCTTCTCTGTGCCTACTCAAGGGCTAGGACCTTATTGATTTTTTAAAGTGTAAGTTAGAACTTGCTGAAGGATTTATCTCATCTAACTTCAGCCATCTGAAAAGCCCAATGCCTCAGCTGTGGGGCTTTTGCTCAGCACCAGAGTCTTGCTGGACTGATCGCTGCTGCCAGATTCTGTCATGTCAGAGAGAGACTGTCCTTTCTTGGTGACACAAAGTCACATCCCTGGCTGCCATGGCTGCTCCAAAGTCCCCTCCTCCAGCTTCACCCAAAAGCAAAGCCCTCCATCACTACACAAACCCACACCCTAGTTCCTTCTGCCCTTGTGCTGCTCCAATGCTCCTAGCACAGCTCCATTCTCTGGGACTATTTTCCCCCCTGTCAGCACTGATTTCATGTGAGTTGGATGCTCAACAAGGATAAGTGAGCGGTACTTCACCAGAGCCAGCAGACCCCTGAGGACAGTTAACCCAGTGGTTATGCCTTAAGACAGACAGCTACAGTATGTGACTGAGGTGCTCCTGCATCTGAGGATATGGATGATCTTCCGGCATCTTCTAGCAGGGCCCCAGACCTTTTCTTTTCATACTGAGACTCTGCCTACCTTTTGCACACCTCTGACACCAATCACAACAGTGTTCACAAGCAGTGGCAACACTCAAAGGGCAGGTGATTTCCTTATTCCTCTTTGCTTTTCTAGACATCTCCCCCCAGGAGCTCCAGAGAAGTGACAATCTCTTCTTAGAAAAGAGCACATCACTCCTCAGAAGCATGCCGAGGCTCTGCTGCTCCCCCAGACCTTTCTGGAGCTGTGTCTGCAGAGCACCAGGGTCAAAGCCTTCCCCACACTTTCCCTCCCCCCCTGCTCCTCACAGTGCAGCAGCCCGCCCACGACTGATGCCCTGATGTCACCTGGTGGCAGGGTATATATGCAGGAAAAAGGACACCTCGAGACTCTTTCCACGCAGGCTGGAGGACGAGAGTTGAATGATTTGCAAGAGGAGCCCTTCGCACTGTAAGTATTTCCCAAGAGCTCAAAGCAATAACGGGAGTGGCAGGGGGGTGAAAGAGGGACTGGCTGCAAAACCCAGAGGAGAGAAAGTCTTGATAAAACCCTACAGGGAAAAATTTGGACTTTTTTGCTTGGGTAGCATGGACAGACCCAGTAGCTAAGCGAGGGAGTTGAAGTTTTCGGATGGTCGTTTTCTGGTTCTTCTAACATTAGGAAGAGCGCTGCAGCAGTGGTTTGTCTCAAAGCTCCCTGGCTGTACAAGCAGCTCTGTTCTTCGTGGGGCTGCTCAGCTTCTCATGCCGGGCATCCCTCAGTCAGGGCTCTCTGGCACTCGCTTGGCTTGTGTCCTTGGCTGGCTGAGCCCGCATGTGAATAATGCTGCGGGAGCTCCTGAGAAGTGGTCGGGACAGGCAGTTGGTGTTTCTTTCCCTGGTGCCCAGTGTTCACACGGGGCATATCGATGGGGAGTTTGCACTGTGTGATGCTGCATCTCCAGTGTTACTGGATCCCTTCTTTCAACTGGGATAGCCTTTTCAGCAATCTCCACCTCGGAAGCAGTTGTGGGAATATAGTTCTACTTGAAATGAGTTTCTGTGTGTTAGACTGCATCCTCTTTCATCTGTTCTTAGTCTTAAAACTGCTGCTAGAACAAAGTTGAGATTCTGTTTAAAACAAAGGATCAGAAAGGGCTGACCATGCATGGACTTTTTCAAACATCACTATGATTAGTCAGCTCAAGCAACTGAGACTGGGGCTGTGAGACTCCTCACAGCCATCTTACACTGGATACAATATTCCCTGATGAAAGTCTGGCTGCAAGGATGATGCTAGTGGCTCTTGTGAGGTCAAGAGCTGAGCACGCAAGAACCTCACCAAAAAGAATGTGAAAACAAGGGTATTTCCTCCTGGTCGCTGTCTTCTTCCAGTGTATCCCTGTATGGAGGGCTATGGCTTATGGGGGTTCTGTGTCTGACATCCCTGAGGCATCATGAAGACAAGTGTACATGGAGGAGTCTATATTCTTGAAGGTTTCAGACAGGGGAAGATGTGCTCCTATGCTGAATCCGTCTGAAGAAGAACAAGTGAGGCACCTGCATTATCTGTCAGGAAAATTTTCCACCGAGAATCAGAGGTTAAGTAGAGAGCAGATTAAAGAGTCAGCATTTGTCAGTAGTATTCAAGCCCCTTTAAGTTCAATGAAAACTAAAATAAGGATGATTAACCTGGCCAGCAATCCAAAGGTGGGATATCTGACGCAACTGAGATAAGCCTATTACCATGTATTAGGTATAATTAGCATTTGGACGCAAGCAAAACTCTTACCCAGAGGATTAACCCTGGACTGAGCAGAAATGCTGTCAGGGGCAATTAAGTAACACCTTGTCAGAGGAGGGGGCAGAGGAAGTGTATGAAGAACATCTTGTTCATCAACAGCCTTTGCATCCACAGCCATCAGCTCTTGCCCAGGAGCTGCATCCCAGTGCTGGCGGCAGCAGAAGAGCTCTTGCAACCCAGGAAGCACTGGGAAAAGGGAGCATAGCACTTGAAGAGATCTAGAGAAGGAGAGTCAGCTTCATCAAACGTTTGCCAAGCCATCTGCTTGGTGTGGCACCAAGGACTATCCAAGTACCCAGGTACGGGGAGGTAAAGGGGTGGGAAAATCCTCTGGGAAGATTCTGTGGGTGTTTCTTTCACATCTGTGATGCTGGGATGCCTGCCCACCCATGTCTGGCTGTGTGCAAGGGCAGCTGGTTCCCAAGTGTGGGAACTAGGGCAGCTTCTGTACTGTGGGGCAGGGCCCTCTCCAGCATGAATGGATGTGTGATGGCAGCTTGATCCCTGCTGCAAAATGGAGGCTGTTATGTGGCATTGAGATTGCTTTCGCCCTCTGCCATTTATTTTGGCGATTCATAAAGAGAACAGGTAGAGGGAGATTGGTAAGAAAGATGTGAGAATTGTCTCTTTTAGTTTCATGGAGTGCTCTTTCTTGAATTCATGTGAGTGAGAAAGAGGATAAAGTGTGATATGGGCAGATCCTTTTTTGTACCAAATCCTGGATTACTGAGTATCTGGTATGTGGATACAACTACTTCAGATTGGGTGAAATGGAAACTCCAAAGACTGAGTCTTCTCATTAGCATGGTCAAAGCATGGTCTCAAGGAACTAAGAGGATATTTTGGGGGTTAAGGTACCATGCTGGAAGACAGCAGGGGCTGATGAAGCAGGGCAAGAACTCACTCGGAGATGTTCAAATGCATCTTACATGTTTTGGATGCCAGTTCAAAGATTTGGAAATCTGTTGCACAGTTTGTTTGTTTTGCTGTACTTTTGGGAGTACAAAAGGAGTGCCAAGTACCTTGGCATGTCAGATGAACATGGTGCTTAGAAGTGGATGTGTGTCTCTTGTAGTTCAAGAGGGGTATCCAGAATTGAGACAGACACCCTACTGATGAGAACTGCACCTGAGGAAGAGGCATAATACAATACCTTGAGGCATTAGCAGACATGCCACAGAGCAGTTTTCCAATGAAAAGTGTTTCATTGGAGGGCAGTACCATCTGAATTCCCTTGCTGGTCCTGAGTAACAGTGAAACACCAAATTCTCTTTCTGGTTTGAAGCCAAACTGCCTTGACCTCTCAGTTTGGCCCTAAAAAACCGTGAGTCAAATGATTTTTCACTCCTCCCAGCAGTGGAGTCCAGGTCATACCAACCACTGCACCTCCATTCCCATTCTGTAAAAGATGAAGGTGACGGTGTTTGCCTGTCCCACGACCATGCTGTAAGGATAAAGCTATAAATATCGGGCAATTGTTCAGGTGCTGCAGAGATGGCAGCCAAATATGTAACTTCTCTGATTTGAGCTGATCCCTGTGTTTGTGGGCACAGTGTGTGCTTAGGAAGCGTTGTGTTACAGGCGGGGGAATAGCATCTGTGCATACTTCAGCTGCAGACACAACCATCTGCTGCTCCATTTGGGGCTGTTGGAACCCGTCCAGTCTCCTGCTCAGGATATTACAGCTGAGACAAGAGACCGACCGCGAGTCACAGGAGCACTAGCATGCCTCTAGGCACTATCATTAGGATCTATCCTGCTGCCAGCACAGAAGGAAAGATATCAGGGGTGAAGTATTCCCATACTCCCACAGATACAGGACACATGGCTCTTTGCCTTGCGCTGATATGGAAGTGACACGGGATGATTGTTTCAATGGTCTTTCTCCTTGCATCTCAGGCTTTGCTTTCCGGCACTGGCTATTTCAGGACTGTCAAATACAAGAACTATTTTCAGACTAAGGAAAAAAAAAAGCACAACATCTTTGATAGCATTTATAGTTCTGAGATTAAAAGTCCAGAGTGTCACTGCAGGTGATGTTGCGGATTAGGCCAGAGCACTATGGTGACATAATGGGATTAGCCTTTAGTACCAAATCCTGAAGTTAATTCCATCAGTGATTCCATCAGCCTGGCTGCACAGGGACTAACACCTGGAGACAGGAGTTACATAATGGTCATGGGGAAGAACGTGACTTTAAGGAGGGGAATAAAAAATGGCATTTATTTTTGTCCATAAATGCCCTTGCTCAGACCATTCTAGCATACTAATTAGCACTAAATTCGACGAAGGGCTGGAAGCTCCCCCTTGGGCACTGCTGAGAGCTAGTGCTGTCCTCTCTGAGAAGAAAGCAAAGGGCTCTGAGTACAACATTTCTGCCCTCTGAGGCACAAGAGATGTCCCCTACACAAGAATTGCTCCCTGATAACTGTTTAGTCCCTGTGAAGTGGAGTTTAGCTCGTGCAGAGTTGTGCAGAAGAGGTCAATATGTGTAATATAATGCTCAAAAATACCAAAATGGACATATCCTAGGGAAAGTTACAGGTTTTACTCTCCTAAATCCTGATAAACTAATTTCTGCCTGAAAGTGAGTTTGCTTTGCCTTAGCCTTCTTTACAGTCTTTCAAAGATCCTATGCTATTTCCTGTAAGTTTGGTATTGAACCATGAGGCCCTAATTGCAGATCTGTTCAGACTAAGGGCCCATCTAGCTCAGCATCCCATCTTCATCAGTGTCCAAAAGGTAATGCAAAGGATAAGAACAAGTGACGTATATCACAATGATTCTCAAGGATAGGGTATTTCTCTAAGCCATAAGTGTGTTTTTGTGTCTCCTGGTAGTCATGTCCTGAATCAGTAAGTATAAACATCATCACTGATGTTCCAAGGCTCACTAGAAAGCAAACAACATTGGCATTAACCTTCCTATTTTATTCAAACCGTGGGGCAAGCTGATGCATCAATCTGTCTGCAAGAGTCCGGCTATGCCTGAGACAAAAGTAGACATGACTTTCCATGACTGCAGGTCATTGCACTGTGGAGTTAAGTGTCTTTTTGTCTGTAGCTCAAGCGTCCTTTGTTTGGCATTTTAATTCTAGCATGCTAGATGAAAGGCAGTGCTCTCCTGCTTATTTTGTGTGCATTACAATCATTCTTGGTGTTTAACATCTTTATCTTTAATCCTGTCACAATTTTATTTTTTGTAATTCTGTCACCTGACTACTGATACCCAGAAATGATAAGCAGAGTGTTGCATCAGTTCTTGCTGTTGTTTTGCAGACAGAGGGATCTGAGAGAGGTGGGCGCCTGCCACTCACAGCAGCCCAGCAATGAGTGAGAACCCACCCGCCAACCTCAACACTGGAGAAACTGCAACTGGTCCCACTACACCACGTAAGGGACCTCCCAAGTTCAAGCAGAGACAGACAAGGCAGTTCAAGAGCAAGCCCCCTAAAAAAGGAGTAAAAGGGTAAGGGCATTTCAGAAAGAAAAGAAACCAAGCTAGTCAGGTGTCTTCCCACTGACAAGCTGGATTTCTGTGGTACCATCTTCTCTTGGGCAAGGAGCCAGGAGGCTTCCCCCTGCCCCCTTGGTGTTGTCAGCTCTCCCACCTGGAGCTGCCCATAGTTCTCCTTCCCTGGCTTGGGGTGCAGAGCAGCTCCCCTTTCCTGTGTGCCTCCGGCCCGAATTCACCTCTTACTTGCTCTTTTCTCTGCTAGGTTTGGAGATGACATTCCAGGCATGGAGGGACTGGGCACAGGTAAGCCCTGCGGGATGTTGTTGTCATGTCCTGTTTTAACACAAGTGCATGGGAGACGACTCTCTGTGGCGGTCTCTCTGTCACCCTGGCATCTCTGCAGCTCTCACGGTTACCAGAAGAGGCTAGGACTCCCTCCACAAGCTGGTCATGCTTATGCTTACATACAGTACAGGACAGAAAGGCTATTTAGGCGTGCTTCAATTTCTGAATATTTGCATTTGGCTGCAAATGTGCTTGTTTGTTTTCCGCTAATACTCTGGCTAAGAATTTCAGCAGAATAAGGTTCTCAAAGAAATGCCAAATGCTAAGCTATTAATACCAGAAATCACAGGAACTAAATCCCAGCTGGTTAAGTATTTGTGTGATCCCCAGAATCCTAATTTTAAGAATTTTATGCACCCATCTAGGATTGAGAAACATGCACTGGATGAACTGTAGCCAGTCAGAAGTTCATAGGTATCAACAACAACTGCTGCTATTGAGGAGTTACAGCTTCTGAATGTTGTAGACCAGATTATTCAGCATCTGATTTAAGATTACACGTCTTCAAGGAGATCATAGTTTGTTTTCAGGTTGTTTATAAGAACGAGAGAAACCACATAACTGGAATTGGTTTTTATACCAGTCTACAGTCACTGAAGAGACCATAGCAAATGCTGGTTTGCTTTTGCTCACCACAAAAGATGGCACAAGAGAAAATACACTGATCTGGTTTGGTCTGGTAGGTAGCACAAGATTTGAAGAGCTCATCTGCTCATTTGCTCATTTAATCTTCAAGTGGAATCTCATTCTTCCTAACATTTCCTGAGTAAATCAGACTTTCCATTAATACAAAAGAAATCCAAGAAGTGCAGTGACCAGAACCCTTTTCTCATTCTCTCTCTTTTGCAGATATCACAGTGATTTGCCCATGGGAAGCTTTCAGCCATCTGGAACTGCACGAGCTGGCCCAGTTTGGGATCATCTAAGGCATCAACATCTCTACTGGTGTCACCTGGTGACTCCACAGATCCCAGCATGGTCCTCATCACCTTTGACACTTATTTTTGGCCCTTACATCCACCTGCTTGTGGAAAGGGTGATTTTGTAAGAGCTAGTTGTGGGAAAGTCCTTTGCAGATTAATTTGGCAAAGAAGTTTTTCGGGACCCTGAACAGATCTCAGGCTCCATGTGATGAAACTACTGAAAAATGTCTTAGTGCCTCCCTGCACCATATTCTGTCTTGTCCCACTGTCAAAGATTTTCATGTTTGTGGAGATACAGGGAGGTTATATTTGAACTTTTCCCATGGTTAAATTTTCCCATGGTTAGCTAACATACTGTGTGCACGGGTGTGCATGTATGTCTAGACCTAATTATATCAAGCCCATTTTCTTCGTTCCTTCACTCCCTGACAGTTTTCTAGATAGGATTTCCATGGATATGTCCCCACATTATCTGGGCCGCCAGTTATTTGCTGAGGGTGTATATCTGTAGAGAACAGAATTAGAATCACCAGTCCAGGCTATTTTTCTGTAGGAGACCCTTCCCCAGGGGTTTATCTAAGGAATCTGCTGTTAAGATTTACCTCATGAGCAAATGGGGAAAAGAGCTTGCAAAAGTTGTCTCTGCTGTACTGCCCACAGGCTGTGAGCCATGAGACTCTGGCTTTTCTTTTCACCCCCTGACAACTTTACGCTCTGGAGCTTGTCTGGACAAGCAGGCAAGTGGTGGTGGCTCCCCAGAGAGACAACAACAGAGCAGGTGGGGAGGCAGGGGGAGGTTAGTATGTGTATATGCAGGCAAGCACAGAGCGAATCCACTTAACCCTATCGATTTGTATCTCCTGGTCACTGGCAGCCAAAGTGCTGGTGAGCAGTGAGGCACTCATTACCACTTACAGTGCTCAGGGAAGGCACTGAGATTCCTTCCTGCCCTGACATTAAGGAAGGGGGTTTGTTTTGATGAAGGCAGGGAGCGAGCTTTGTTATAGTTAGACCATATTCATTAAAGGAGAGCATTTTTAATCACTGCCTTCAGCTTGATGAGCCTCATTGCATAAGAATTGCCTCCTCCCAGCTTATTTTTCCTATGGTGAACATATTCAAGGGAGCAAAGAGTGGTTGTGGAGAGGAGAGCATATCCTGCCTAAAAGATCAATCCCCATGCATAAAGCATTGCTATAAATCCATGGCTGTGCTATAGTTATCTGCTACTGTTATTCCAGAAATAAAAGCTAGCCATTTTTATTTTAAAGTATAGCTTCAGCACCAAAAGCTAAAGAAAAATCCTGTTGGCAGTCCAGAGTACAGCTTTTATTATCCAGCACTCCTGCCATTAGAACCAGTAGTAAAACAACGAGCGGTTCATAACCGCAACACAATGACGGCGCAGGAGTCATGTACCGTTTAGCTAATTGTAGCCCACAGCTATTTCCTTGGGCAGAGGCAGTCTGTTCTTTCCACTTATTCCCAATTTCTCCTGCCCTTCTCACCTTTTAAGGCTTTTCTTTTTTCCCTAGGTATTCTTTATGTAAATGAAATTTTATTTAGCTTTTACTGCAGGGGAATGATATCTTTTTTTTTTTCAAGCTCACATGCTAGCCCTAGTTAATTGTGAATGTTCCTATCTCAATGTTTTTGTGCTTTTCCTCACATTATACCATCCTGTAGCATGTGAACCTTATTCCACCTTCTTAGTTTGTCCTCATCTATCTAGGAAAAGATACTTTGGATCCAGTTTTGGATCCTACAAGCTCGCTGCCTCTATTACCATTGAGTTTTCCTTTTTTTTAAAGCAGGAGAACAACAAAATGAGAACCTTTGAATTAGTCCTTTTGCTCCCTTGCAAAAGGAGTCCAAATGATAGTGAGATCCTGTGACAGAAAATACTAGGATAAAAGCAAAGTTCTACTTAGTCCAGGGACTGAAGCATTTCAGCAAATGGGAGAGTCCTGATGTAGTTCCACATCTGATTGCTGTAACCCCAGCTCCCATCAGACAACTACTCCATTCTCTGTCTTAGAGGAGTCCACAAGGAATGTACACACACCCCAGCTCTCATGCCTCCACTAACGAGTTGTATCAGAAGATGTTTTGAGACAACACAG
Organism: Todus mexicanus; assembly: GCA_013389965.1. Taxonomy (NCBI): domain Eukaryota; kingdom Metazoa; phylum Chordata; class Aves; order Coraciiformes; family Todidae; genus Todus; species Todus mexicanus. The sequence continues at coordinate 17,452 of WEIS01032144.1, read as the reverse complement.
TTTGTTAGTTATTTTTAAAATAATTTATATTCAATAATAGGAATTATGTTTGTTCCTTTACTTGGAAGGAATTTTGTGAGTTGCGAGTCTTAAAACATGCTCACAATTGTTTTGTCTGAGGTTCTCAGTTTTTTCTAATGAGCTGAAACTTCCATTTTTCAAACAGTGAGAGATGGCTATGGTGCAAGAAAGCAAATGTGTTAAAGTAGCTTATTGAAGGACTTCAGTCTATATACGTTGCAATACGTTATTCTTTGTTCTTTTACTATAAAACCAAGTCAAAAGCAATAAAAATTAATTAAAAATGTTTTCAAAATCCTAGGAATGTAGTCTGACTTGCTTACAAATATATCCAGAGAAAGGCAGATGACTTAGCTTTTCATTCTAAAATGAAAAAGCTCTGAAAGCCACTCACCACTCCTCATGAGAGAAACCCAGCTATTTATCTTCAAACAATAGGCAATAAAGATTAACTGTGATATTATCTGAGAAGCAGTTTTTCCCTGAGTGATGACTGGTGTATTCTCCCAGGCATGGTGCACATGATTTCCTGAGGGCTAAAATCGTTTGGCCAGTTATGGCTTCTGGGATTCTTTATGCAACTGAATGTCAACGTGTTTTTACCCTACAGCAAAAAATGACTGAGACGTGAATGCCACTTACTTGGCATTGCTATGACCGCGGGATAGAGCTGCAAACGTTCATCTCCTTTTACTTCTTGTTGCTGCTGAACATAATAAGAATTCATAAGGGTTTCAAGCTGGTCAGGGTCAGTTGCCTCCTGGTGTATGCTGCCAGGTCTCAGCCTTAGACAGTGTTTTCTTTTGTGCCATCTTTGAAGTTTTGCTTGTAACTCATCACTCAGTGTTTAACTGAAAGTCTTTGAATGCCCTCTATCCTGTGGGATACAAACGTTAGCTAGGAGTCACTGGGGGAGGGGTACCCTGATATTGGGCACCTACATCTCCAGAGGTTGTCCTGACTGCCCAAGGCAGGGAGCACTTATTGTTCCCAGGCTTCCCCACATCGACTGTAACCCACCTGTAGGGAGTGGGATGGCTGAAGCCTGTATGCTGAGAGCATATAGGGATTTAATTCCACCAGTTCCAACTTTCAGCTTATCTTTAACAAGGACTCTCATTTTTACTGTGGTTCCCCTCCTTGAAATTTAGCATAACTATGGTGAGAGTTTTGGCTCTTGCTGCTCCTACTGGGTGAAATGGAAACCTTCACTATGAAGGCTTATTGCCTTCTAGCATTTTCAAACACTTTCTTATCTCTGGCATTTTTCTGAGGGCCTCTCACATTCCTGAGACTGTAAGTGAAGTGACTGAGCATAGCAATTACCAACACATATGCAACATACACCAGGCTGTCCCGATGGCTGGGCAGACCTGGAAATCACCACAAGTAGATGAATTACATTACCCTATAAAGAGTATGACTTTAGCCAGAGAGGCACTGGGAGTGGAAAAGACTTTTTGTATCCTGAGAGCTTGGTCAGGGCAGTGGTGAGCACAGGAAAAGTGCACAGGAAGGAAAGATTCCTTCAAAAACATGGCGACCATAGAGCAGCAATGTGGGGAAGGCCTTGCTCATTCAGGTAAGCCCATTGGCTCATTTCACAAGGTAGCTGGATACAAGTCAGCTCAAACCTGTTCACCAGACAGCTATCTTATCACCCAGGCAGCTGCTGGCACAGGCATAGCAAACTTGCATCTGTCTGCACCAGGGGAGCTGGCTGCAGGTCTGAAAGGAAAAGAAGAAAAAAAACAGCAAATGAACTACATGGGAAACAACAAGTAGTGTTAGATTTGGCTTTAGAGCTGCAGTGTTACCAGAAACCCTGGCTGAGATCAAGGTTTTTCCATGCTAGGCACTTTGTAAGTACATCACTTGGAACTAATGAATTAGTAATAATCCCAAACTCCAAGTCAATGTGTTAATCCATCCTGTGGATACTGAACGTCACTAACAAGATGGGGGCAGTGTGGAGACACAGCACAAATAGTCTTCAAAATGCCAGTACATGGCCAGGTCACACAAAAATAGTTGGGAGGAGGAACACACAGATGGAGGCATTAGGGAACAGTCCTTTTCAAATGCAAATCTTAAGCTAGAAGATCTGGTAAGCACCAGACCCAGACAAGAGCAAGGGGGAAGCAAGTTAGCAATGACATTGGAATGAAATATAATCAGTAAAAGAGGCAGGTTTGGACTAAAGTTGCCTATACAGAAATGGTACTACAAGGATATTTATTGTGAGAAATCTGAGTGGAACTTAACACTGTAGCATCCTCATCCAGAAAGCTGCATTCAGTTGTAGGTGTTTTGATGACAGAGGCTGCTAAACTATTAAGCATTTTGATCCAAAGTAGATGGAGGAGGGAGCAGAAAGAAACATACAGATGGAAAAATGAAGAAAGGAGTAAGGACTCCACAGGCAGCAGGGAATTTACTCCAGCATGCACAGCCTCCTGAAATAGCCAGGTGGGGTTGTGATTCCCATATGAAGGTAGCTGTGGTGTATGATAAAAAGGGAGGACAAATATTAGCTAGGATGGAACCAGGAAAATCTACCTGAACACAAGACATCAACGTTTTAAGTAGTTGTTATCAAGGCCTTCCCTGGGTAAAACTGGCCTCTTGTCCCATGGGAAGTTAGAAGGCTCTGTTACTTGGGTCATTTGTGACTGGACTGTAGGAAGTATCCAAGAATCCCCTGCAGAGAACATCTGGTATGAATCAGGCATAGTTCCTGCAGAAGGCAGGGCAGTTGCACTGGGCCATGGGCATCGCTGCTTTCTCTCAAGCTATACAGTAGTGACATATAGAAAGTAAGTTTATTTTTCATATGAAATTTATGCTCAGTCATTACAATATCAAAGTTAAGTTTGCAGGAAGCTCTGTTTAGCAGCCATCTGAAAGCTTCTGATAGCAAGACACAAACAAATCAGCGAACTAAAAAACACATTCATATGATGGAAGAAAAATGTCTGAGCTGATCTTTCACTCCTGTGCCTTCTTACCTGTCAGGAGTTATTAATTCTCTGTGGAAACAAAAAAACAAACCAAAACAAAACAAAAAACACAAACAAACAAAGCAATAAGAAGAGTACGGACCATTGGCTCAGTCCCACACCCCTGNCTCTCCATCCTAGCCTAGCCTAGCCTCGCCTAGCCTAGCCTTCTTTACTACAGAATGAGGGGGAGCTCTTGCTGATTCTCTAGGGGCTAAGGAAGCAATTGCAATGAAAAGCTCATTTCAAATATAATAATAGCAAAAATCTAAGGCTCAAAAGAAAGAGCATGGAGATACATGAGATTTTCATTTCACCGATCAGCAAGAATTGCTTCTTGGGGNGAAGTTAGAAGGCTCTGTTACTTGGGACATTTGTGGCTGGACTGTAGGAAGCATCTAAGAATCCCCTGCAGAGAACATCTGGTATGAATCAGGCATAGTTCCTGCAGAAGGCAGGGCAGTTGCACTGGGCCATGGGCATCGCTGCTTTCTCTCAAGCTATACAGTAGTGACATATAGAAAGTAAGTTTATTTTTCATATGAAATTTATGCTCAGTCATTACAATATCAAAGTTAAGTTTGCAGGAAGCTCTGTTTAGCAGCCATCTGAAAGCTTCTGATAGCAAGACACAAACAAATCAGCGAACTAAAAAACACATTCATATGATGGAAGAAAAATGTCTGAGCTGATCTTTCACTCCTGTGCCTTCTTACCTGTCAGGAGTTATTAATTCTCTGTGGAAACAAAAAAACAAACCAAAACAAAACAAAAAACACAAACAAACAAAGCAATAAGAAGAGTACGGACCATTGGCTCAGTCCCACACCCCTGGTAGCACCCAGTGAGCCCTCTGGGAAAGGTGGCTGTACCTGCCCTTCACCCTCAGCAGGTGCCAGACAGCCCAAGCGACCTGCTGATGCTGCCACAGGACCATTTCACCCTCAGAGCAAAGTCAACAGCAGTGGCCTCCCACTTGCCGTGCACTACAAAAGCATGATGCAGACATGGATGCAGTAAGTTCCAGTTCTCAGCAACCCTTCGTCCAGCTGAGGCAAGAGGGGCCTGATCCTCACACATCATCTGCATTCCCTCATCCGTGGCCCCTTGCACTCCACTGTCTGCTCATCATCATCCTCCCTGCCTCTCTCTCCTCCCATTTCTGCCGCCTCCCTCCCATGTCCTTCGCCTTTCTTTTCTGCCAGACAATGCACTTCAGCAAAGAAAGNAAAAACAAAACAACAAAACCAAAAACCTAAACAAACCAAACCAAACAAAACCCACGAAAAACAAATACTGAGATTTTAATTCCACATCCTACCTTTAGTGCCAGATTTCTCCACTTTGGGAGATACAAGATGCACCTCATTGTGGGTAATGCTATGATATGTAATCTTTTTTCTCAGCTCCAGTCTGGCACCATTTCCCTGGAAGGCGGAATAAAGATTTGCAGCTTTATCCCAGCCATGTAACCTCTTTGCATTCGTTCATGGTAATGCCTAATCCCATTTTTAATCTTAATAAGCTCTTTAGTGCGGTAATATCCTATGGCACTAAGGCATACAACTTAATTCCTTGACTTAAAGTCAGGAGTCTCTGTGGAGTTTTTATGCCAACTTCCACAAGCTTTAGATCAGGTCAGGCTCTAAAAAAAAAAAACCAACCAGCCACAAAACAGTGAACTACCTGACTGAAAAAGTGCTATGCTTCTATATCCTTTTAAGATGTAGCTTTTCTACGTGTATAAAATCTGCATTCTCAAGAACTTCAGGCAGTGTTTAACCAGAATAATTAGATAACCTGATCCCAAGATGGTCTTGATAAACTCTTCAGGAAGGAACACTTCCTTACCCTCAATTCACTGCCCTGGCTCTGGGCTGATACGGTTACTCAAAATTAGAAGTTTGGAGAGTTCAGGTGCCTTCTCCCAGAATAACCTTACATCTTGATCTATCTAGATAAGTCAATTTAAAAAAAAAAAGATTCCCGAGTTCATGCAGACAAAAACAATGGAGAAAAACTTAATATGAACTAAATTGCAAGCATGAGAAAATTGCTGCTAGTTATAATAATTTAATTACAGAGAAAATCTTAAAGCGCTTCTTTTGAAGGACTGAGAAAAGTCATACTGTAGGGACCGCTTGGAATTTTTTTCTCTGAGCCCTAAATAGAGGTCCCAAGTGGTTCCAAGAGTACAAATCTTCTAGCTTGCTTTCAAATTGGAATTGTGGCTGGGAGCTACACAACAGGGCAAAAATTATTCACTGTCCTTCACGTGTCTTCACTTTGACACTACTTAAAAATGAGAAGAGAGTCTGCATGGCCCCTTCAGTCCCTTGAGCTTTGTGAATGTGCACAGAGGGGGTAAATTAGCTCAGGGCTCAGACACACATCCAAAGCAAGGGGGTTGCCACAGCCTTAAAAATGACTGCTCATTGACTGGGTTAGAGAAGGTGACCTCTTTGGCTGCTCCAATTGTCAAATAAAATACAGTTCATGGTGGTTCATGCTTGCACGTATCCTTTCTGCTTGTGTCAAGCTCAGAGCATGAGCACAACTCATTGCTGCAGCTCAGCTGCTCAGCAGTACTGAGTAACCTGAAATGGCTTCATTACTTTCCATCAGGGTTCCATAACCCCTGTTTGGTTTACTAAAGCGATAGTCAAAAGGCCATTTGATCAGACCCAGCAATGTCTTCATGGGAACACATTTCTGACAGGGGATGAATCTTTCTTCCAAACAGCAAAAGTTAAATCAGATCTGGTGGCTGGAAACTAGTGTTTGACAAATGCTGATAAGAACCACATTGCTCATTTCTGACAGAGGAAACAATGGACCTCAGAAACAACTCTCCACGTGATCTGTGCCCATGGGTCTTCAAACCAAGACTGTGACAGGATGGAGGACAGATATGCTGTTAATAACATCTGTGGCTCAGGCAGTTCACAGCTTTTATGCAGGATCACTGGAGAAGTGTTCAAGTCAGAGCTATACAGGATATCACTAGGATGATCCTGGTTTGTTCTGGCGATCTATCACCCATGCTTACCCGTTGGTGCACAGGTGGGAGCCCACAAGCAAAAGCTGTGTCGAAATAAGATATCCCTTGTACTCATCCATAAGCATCTGGAAAAATGGAGATTGGCATGCACATTAAACCAGTGTCACCGAGTCTGACACAGGCACTGCAAAATTTCTAGCCTGTTGCTATGGAACTGACAAAATAGGGCTTACTTAGCTTAGCAGCTAAGATATTACATTTCAAGGGTTACTCAAAGCAAGGCTATGGTGAAGAATTACTGCCTCAGGAAGGTTGGAAAGACACACCTACGACAGAATCTAGATGATTAACATTCAGATGGTGTGAGTGTGTCCAGCACACAGGGGCCACACCTAACATAGCAGAATCAGAGGGAGAACTGCAGATTCCTGTGGGGATCAAACCAGAGAGATGCTAATAATTTATTTGTAGCAAATAAACTTTAATTAACAAGAAGGTAACCAGGACACCCCTATTCCCTCAAAGCAAAGTCCAGCTGCAGAAGCAAAGAAACCCCTTGGATTTTCTGTCAATACCAGTAAACACAGACTGGGACTGATCTGGCCTTGCTTTTTTCCACTTCTGGAGGCTGCAGGCATGTAAGCGGGTACCCTCACCAATCTTTGCTCCCCACCCCCTGTACGAAACTGCTTCCTTTAAGGTCCTTTTGAAGGATCATGACAGTGGCTGGCAAATGTCTCCTGCTTGCTTGGAGCTCCCCGCATGCTTGTACTGGTTCTGACTTCTGTTCATCTAAGGGTCACTGTGCCCTGTTCCCATTTTGCAGACAGTGCTGGGCATTCAGCTCCTGGCCATGTCAAACTCAAGAATTCCCTTAACACAGAGATGTCCTTACTGGGGACACAGCCTTGTATGGTTAGACAGTAATGTCTGTGGTGTATTGTGAGAACTGGAGCTATAAATACAGAAAATAAAGGTGACTTTGGTATGTTTTCCCACTTAAATTTTTATTGGACTTTCTAGATCTAGAAATACCAGAAAGCTCCTATAAAAGGAGCAATGACATTCTTTAAGAGGTTGTAACAACAGAGCCCTAAAGTCCTTGCCCTACTAGCCCACGCCACTCAGGCCTTGAGGCAAAAATCATTCTGAGTGAGGGTGTGCTAAGGGCAGACCCTCCTGACACAGAATCACTGTCCCATCTCACTGCCCTTTGCCATCTTCCAGCCTTTATGCACCTTCTTGTTGCCCTTTAAGTCCAGCTGGAATGGGCAACGGAGAGCCAGAGCAGCTTTTGCCTTCCAAAGTGCACAGCCAGAACTGCCCAACAGCACAAGGGCTGGCTTGAAAAGCCACGTCTGGTACGGGGCAGCATTTTACAGAGTTTGCCACTCCTGGCACAGAAGCACAGGGAAATTCCTCATCCATAGAAACATTTAGGGAGTTTTCAGAAGCTAATGGAAGAAGAACCATGGGATTATTAATACCTGACATCTGAATGAAGAGCATAGGGAGCCTTGCTGCTTCCCACGACACACCCCACCACGAGGGAGGTGAGCAATACTGTAGTGTCTGGGGCCAGAAGCAGCACAGAGGGGTCCAGGATACTCATCCACAATGATGCTTGTGTACCTTAGGATAAATTCCCCCTACATGGAAGTAGTGATTTTTACTCTAGGAAATGCCAGTTGGTGGTATGGACTTACTTGGAAAAACGTAGTCTTATAACATGAGTTACAGCTGTCCCATAAATACGAACTTTCTCTTACTTGAATGACACAAGCACAGAGATGCAAATAGCTTGTTTTTATTTATTTTGTTTTCTGAAATTTATAAAAATAAGCATCTTCAAGACTATGAGATTTTGCCAAAAGTTAAAAATACTATTGAAGAAGAAAGAAACAGCCACAGTGTTCCTAATACCATGTCAACAGTAAAAAATCCCAAACTAGCCACAGCAGAGTAAGTCTAACCAGTGTTTTCTACCTTACGAACTCATTTACCTCATACCTCACCTCCCAAGGAAAAGTTTCAAATGCAAAAAGAAATGAAAGCAATTAATTATCACACACTAAATGTCACTTAGCCCTTTTGTTCTCTGACAGGTTCTTTTTGCCATGCATACCCCACTGTCCTGATCTAAAAAAAAAGTGCCTTCTGTCTCAAATAAGCTATGAATGCATTTGTGGATATATCACCCTGGTTTTTCTGCTGAAAGAGATGTTGTGTTCCAGGAATCTTCAAGGCACCAGGAGAGAGAATTATTAAGTGATTTTCACCCTGTGGTCTACAGTCTCCAGGGATTCCATGAACTATTTCTAAAGGGTCCAGGAAAAACAACCAAGACAAGTAAGATGCTTGTCACTATTCTTTAATTTGATGGGCAGTGACTCACACTCCATTAGAAAAAAAATGTTAAACATATTGGAAAAAGATAAAAGACATCATCCAAGGTTGATGGTGGTCTAAAAAAGTCCATGAACCCACTTAAAGAGCAGGAACCTGCTTCATACATACCACTTTCTGGATTGAAAGTGTTTCAACTAGTTGAAGCATGAAACTGTGGTGATTTCATAGAGTTTTGCAGCAGCATTTTGCGACCCATCCAGAATTCTTGCTGCTGCACCAATTTCCTCAGCAGCATCCATGCCAGATAGCTTAAAGCTGCTGCAGTGGTTTCCTCACCTTTCTAGTGCTACTTTATCTGAGCTATTGTTATTTCACTGAGTCAGGAGGCTTTGCTTTCATCTTAAAAGTAGGAACATTATTGAATCATTTGTTTTCTGCAGTATAGATCTGCTTTGCTGATTTACCCGGCCAGCCCTAGATGAGCCTTCTTGACTCATTAAGCATCACCAGATCTACTCCATATTGTCCTAAGCTGGGTAGTGCTATCTTGCAAAAGAGACAAAAATAACCTCTGCTGAGTTAGTATTTGTTATGTTGTCTGCTGTATCACAGATCTGTTTGATTCAAAAAAAGGCAACAGAGTATACCTGCATTGTACCACAGAGCATGGTGCAAAGGTCGCAGAGTTAATGCCCACCAAAATAGCTCTGCACTGGGAAACAGCCCAACATCTCAGCACTGCAGTCTGGCCAGCTGTGTCTCCCCTGTAAAGAAAAGGAACGACTAGTGAAACTGCTGCACTGTTCTCTAAATCCAGACTGCTATCTCAGCACAGCACTACTTAGATATTCCAGCTCTAACTGGAGCTAGCCCCAGGACATCTGAGCTATGAAGTACAGACATGCCACCTATGTGCTAGTCCAGAAATCACTGGAGGGATGCTGAATGTTTTGCACAGACGACAACATGTTTCCATAAAGAAATAAATAAGCAAATAAAAAATATTTTCCATGTTCTTGTGCAGCAGCATAGAACAGCCTCAGTCAAGGGTGGTACATTAGAAATCTAGCTACAGTAAAATAATGTATTTGCCATTCCACCAGGAGACCACTTAGTGTCAGTCCCAGATTTAGTTAGGCAAGAAAGCAGGCTGCAAACCATGGAGTTAGCTTCAGAGGGGTTTGGCTTTAGGCTATTACCGATGCTGTGGAAATGTAAATTTAAGTTCATGCTCCTTAAGAGGTTACTCAATCACGATAGCTGTTCCCTAAATGGTCTTGTTTATAGATGCAGTGCTGTAGGATCAGAGCTTGCCATCAGTAAGCTATCCTGTCTGCCCACTTTCCCTTTTGTAAATCAGGTCTCTCAACTTTTCCCTCCCCAGAGTATCTTCCTCGTCAGCTTTTCTCACTGTCTCCCCTATTTCTGTGCCATTTTGGAAACTTGGCAACCGTTCCTCCCAGCACTGGTGCCATTGTTGTTTATGATCAACCTGTATTTTACCAATTAGGGGTGTACGCTCTGAGCTAAAGAAGACTGCTGTGGATTGCACCTTTCAGAGGTCTTCCTAAGTCAAAAGGCTCTTCAGAGCCTGGTTATCCCAGTGAGCCCATGTCCTGGATGACTGAGTATTAAATCAAAGGCAGTCTTCAGTGCAAGTCACAAATTCACTGACTCTGTGCTGACACTGAGATACATCAACGCTGCTATCACCAATCTCCCACAAGGCCCTTATCACCCCAGATGGCAACGCTTTCATTAACTGCTTCTCTGCTCTCTGAGCGTAACCAATCTCTATAGAGTTTATAGCTAAGGAAAAAAAATATTTAATTTAAAGAAAAAGTAATTTAGTTGGTTCCTATAAGTAAACCCCGTGTTTACAAAAGAGCCACACAGCCGGCAATGCCCAGTCTAGAACAAGGAGGGTAGAGGAAGGATTAGACATGTCAAACTCAGACCCACTGCCATGTTCCTGCCTTGTTTGTGAAAGTTCATGTATTTATATTCAAAGATAATATCTCTGATTTAGAAAGCTTTTGAGCCAGACCTTTGCAGGCTGGAATTACCACTGTGAGTTTGCTCTGAATCCTTCCCAGCATTCACTATTGGCAGCTATCAGAAACACTACGGTGGGTCTGTGAATCCTGGGGCTGGCCCTGTGCAGCTTGTCTTATGTCCTTAGCTATTTCAAAGGTCGAGGAAAGATTTTCTGTTACTTCTGCTGCTCATGTAGTTAGAAAGACACTACTGAAAAACATCTGATGGAAAAAACACTGACACTAGTAAAAAAACAGCACACTGGGTAGAAGGCGGTGTGGGTAGAAGGCAGTACGGGTACAAGCACAGCGCTGCGAACAGAAGCAAAGGGAAGGGAAGGGCAGGACAGGGCAGGGAAGGGAAGGAAGATATGGCAGAGGGAAAAAGGGACATTCTGGAGCTCACACTCTGCCCCAGATGTGGCTGACTCTGTAGGCTTGATTATGACAGTCACAGAATGGGGAAAACATACAGAAGCCCCTTCGCTGGGCCAGGGACACAGTCCCTGCAGCACCCAGCCCTCTGACTGGGACTAGGTTAGGTACCATCTACGCATTGTCTTTCTATGCCATACAGAGGTGAGTATCATACTCAGAATCCAAAAATAAAGTAGTCCAGAACGCAGTAAGGACCAATCCTGGCAAGACAGTGACAGCAACAGTCATACCAATACGTAGCTGGGGGATGTGGATAAAAATAGAACCTGTGGGAACAACCAAAATTCTCAAAGCACTACAATAACCACTGGTTAAATAGCACGATTTTGACTGCCATTCCTCAAACATCCAAAACCCTTTAGCAGGGTTCAAAGCTTTGCTGTGCCAACTACTGTACAATCATAACAAAAAGACACTCCCTCTCCCTGGAGAACGTGTGCAGTCTCACCATCGCCCATTTCTCTCAAGGGGTTGTGCTGGAATGCAGTAATATGATTTTGCGAAGCACTGGTATTAAACCAGAGTTGCCTCAGAACAGGGCATGTATTGTTGCTCGCAAACTTTCTGACATTCGGAGGCCAAGTCTGTACCATGACATTTCAGGTTTCCTTTTGGGTGATCTTAGGTTGTTTCAACATGTCTCAACAGCTTCAGCCCAAGGCTTTAAAACAGAATGAGGTAACAAAGAAAAATATTAGAAATATTCCTCCAGTATGTGGGAGAAATTTTTTTACGTATACAAGAATCAGAGCATTTTGGGGAAAATGAGTAAGAAACATACCCCCTTTAACGAAAAAAGTTTACAGAACTCCTTATTAACTCAGTAAACACAGGAAGGAACTTAACTATCACAACAGGCTCAGAGCAATTTGATCATGAAGGCAAAAAAATATATTTTTTAAATTGTTTACTTTTTCCTTACTCCAGGTTTAAGTTCAGGTATATGTCGTACCCATCTCCATGTACCTTCAAGAGCTCTTTGTTCAGTCTTTAAAAAAAGTCACTTGGCTTTTTAATGCAAATCGAAGCATCAGAGTACACAAGGGTTATTTGCAGCTGCAGATGAAATCTTCAAAGAAAGCCCAGGAGGCTTATTAAAGTTGAAGCTGGAAAAGGGGGAAAAAAAGAAACCCGAACAAGGACACAAGAATGAGTATTGGCAGCTAGGGATGTGACGCTCGAGAGATGGCCTGAGAGAAGAAAATATCTGGAAAGAACAGAAAAGAACAAAGCAGAAATATCTGGATTTAAAGGAGCTTGGTTGACTAAGAGCTTCTCAAATACCTGTAAAAATTCATAGAGATTTGCCAAATCCCATAAGTGAGCCAGTTGCATAAGCATTCAGAGAGCATATTATTTATATTTAGCTAAAAGTAGATGGAATATATTTTCTTAAACAGTTTGCTTTCTGCAAAATGGAGGATGCACCTCTGGGAATTTTGGAATCAAAAGAAAACATGGAAATTAAATCATAAATAGAAAAAATGTAGGAATGATCATATCAGAGAGAAACAAACTGGACCATTACCTTTGGTGCTGCATTTTGTCACTCCATAAGCTATATTACAGCCAAAGGAAAACAACAATGAAGGGAATCAGGTCAATTCAGGACATGGTTTATTCTGAAACTCCTCTGTAGCATGTTTAACACAAACACATTTCACTGTACCGCTAAGAATACTCCTATAGAAATAGTGAGAAATTTAAAGCATGTGTGCATGCTTGCAGCACTGGATGGATGAAAGGGAGGTAACACAAACCATGACTTCATTTTGTGCAACATTAAGTGACATTTTTTCACTCACTGTTTGCCTCCAGGGACAGAGTCTTACTGAGCAATTAATAGGTGCTTAAATCAATAGCACTGAGGAGAAAAACTTGCACAAGAGTAAAGATAAACTCCATGGAGGAAATGACAGTTCATGCTGTTGGTTATGGCTCTCAGTAAACAAATAATAACGAATGTTGAGTCCATTCTAGTACTGGCACGGGTTTTTTTAAAGATCTAAAAGATTTAGCTGCATGCTGTAAAGCATCTGAGCATTCACATGTGAGCACCATGCCTGAATGAAACTGTTGCTATTCACATTTACAGGTAGAAATGCAGCAAGAAATGCAGGGCTCATCTTCATTGCAGAGTTAAATTAACCTTAGAATGTTGTAAATTGAATGCTGTCTTTATATTGAATTTCACTCAAGTATGATGTGAGGCACATACAGGGTAGAAATAGGGTAGTGCTGTCAATCCTCAAACCCTTTCCCATAATTCCCATGTATCAAGAAAGGATTAAATTCTCCCAAAATTCACAGTGAAACAGTTCACAGAACAACCTCCTATATCTTTTCTGGCAATTGCAACCCAGACCAAAATGATCTCTGCTGTTGTTTGCCCCCGTAACCTGTCAGAAGCTCCTTTCTCTTCTTTTCTCTCATAGAAGGAGCAGCAGAAGTAAAAGCATATTTATTTTTTTTCCCCAAAACTGTGGTTTCATGCACATTCATAGGGGTTTGCACACTGCCAGATCACTCAGCAGCACAAATTTAATCTTGATCCCGTGTGGGCATATGACTGCCTTTCTGTCAAATCAGACAGGGCACATGATGGAGTTTTTCACCGTCTTTTTCTATTAACACGAACTTTATGTCAGCTCAGGGAGGGTGGATGACGTGTGATCTCTCACAAAACCAGGCAGTATGAAGTTAACCCATTACATTACGCTGAACCGATCCGAGCTGGCAGAAGGAGTACGTAGAAGGTCAGAACTCTGCAACCTGGGGCCTTGCCATTCTGGATGGCACCAGGAAAGCCCAAAACACAGATGGACTGCAGGAGCCAGCCAAGGCTTCAGGGCAGCACACAAACCCAGATATTAGCTGACACTGGCAATTTTAAAATGGATTTGCACTTGGCATCCTTAGCCAAGTCACATGCTGGCAGCCTATGGAGCCAACGAGAGAGATGCTGTGGTGTTATGCCCCATTGCTCTACCTCACCCAAGATTACCTCAGAGTGAAATAAATCAGGAAAGTAGATCTAAAATAACTCTCTTTGAACACTACAAATGCTTCACTGTAAGGCACGCAGGCAGCGTTTGCCTCCCTGGATTAAGCGGCAAAGCTCAAGAGCCATATCCTGTCCCTCCCTTACAGACTGCTACCACCTTGTGGCCGATCTTGATAGCGACAGCCAGAAACCTTTAAAAGTTAATTCTGGTTTGCCCTGCTAACTGTTCCACTGGAAAGAAATTATTTTTAGGGAAAGAGGGAGCAAGCCCAAAGCACTGCGGGAGAGCTGTGTCACTGTAGAAAAAGTAACATTAAAGAAAAACACGACAAAATCTTTTTCGTAAAATTTACACAAGGATTGCAAAATAGCATCTATCACTCCATTTTGCAAATGCAAATAAAGCTCTTTTAAGAAAAGATAGCACAGATGCTCTAAAAAAAAAATAATAATCGGTGAAGAACGATTTCTCTAATGTCAAACACAGCTTTAGCGCACCCATCCTGAAATCCTGCCATCCTTGATTCATTACAGAACAACTAAAGACTGGGAGAAACAATTTGCAATGTAAAGCTTAAAGAAAACATTTTAAATCAAGCCACTACCAATACAAATGTGTTTTTTTCCCAAGAAAGAATATAGCAATACATAACTTCTCATCAGAGGTACCCAAAGGCTCCTGGAGACTCGAGATTAAAGTTTAGGCTGTGAACTTCCCCTTGCCAGTTCAGCAGCTCATTTTTGAGCTCCTTCAAGCAACAGTGCTGCTCAGTGGGCAGGACAGATTTAAGACATAGTTTCCACCCACAGTTCTGCCTCTCCATCCATCCTCCAGGCAAAGTGTCTCCTGTCTCCTGTCCCTGTCCTCCCTCCCTCTCCTGTTCACCTCTCTAAAGGAAGAGTGGACTCTCAGCAAACCAAAGCACTTAATGCAACATGATTCTGACTGAGATGATTTTTTAAGTACTGCAATGACAGAAGTGGATAATTGAAATTAGAGCATGTGACTTATACTTATTTTGTGATTAGATTAGACAGATTATGGTTCATACAAAGGAAGCAAATCTGACCATTCAACTGTCATTTTGGGAAATCAAAAAAAGCAGTTCCAGAAATATCACGATATTGATCAGTTAATAATACTTCTCAGCCTACAAAACAGAATAATTTTTAAGGCCTGTTTCAGAAGTTTTCACACTATTTGCTCATATTACAAAGGGGTTTTTGTGACACAGTAGTGCTCTAAATACAGTTACATCAAATGCACAATTTTAACTCATCATAAGTAAGTAAATATTATGGTTCAACCCTCGTTACTCAGAGACTTAATTTCTTTCAAACATCCTAATAGTATGGGACAGATGTTTCACACCTGCATGCATTTCAGGACCATCTTCACTACAGAGAGAAATGTATACATTGCTTTCCAGTGCTGAAGATGGAGGGTCTGACTCCAGAGGGGTTTGCACAACCATATGCGAAATGTGATTATTGCAGGGAGGAGGTAGCTTTCCTACATGTGTTAAGAAGCAGTAATTCCTCATTTCATGTACAAATTGACACAACCATAATATTACTGATGATACAGAGGTCACAGCATTTGTCTTGTGGCAGCAAACAACAAAACTCCCATGACTGCTTATTCCTGGAGACTATTTGTGGAGCTATTAGGTGTTCTGTGATTATACAGATCAGAAGTACATAGTAACATGTCACCACTGTAAGAAGCAGGCTCATATTCTCTCTTCTGCTCAGTAAAAGAGTGTTTACCATCCACAGCCCCTTCTGTGACTGCATGTCACCTTTGCGACTTGCTTTGGGCAAGGTTCAAGGCACTGAGCAGTTATGTCTACCCGTAATTCACAGAAATCCTGGGGATGGATATTCACACTCAACCTACTTGGACTCCTGTTTTAGTCAAGGACCGACCTCTCCACTGGTGCCTCTATAACCGATGGAGGGAAAGCAAGTCTTGCAGAGAGCAAACCGAAGCAGAACTAAAATTTAGTGCTCTGGATTGTTCTTTGGGAGAACCTGCCCTCATGGACAGCAAAGGAAGCTGTGGGAGTCCAGCTAGTTTGCTTAGGTGACTGTGACCTCCAATATCACAGTTATTCCTGAACTGTCTAAATTCCCCTTTCTTTTGGGCCTTCATTCCTCTCTTTAGCCACTGAACCTTGTCCTAGGAAAGCAATGCCCAGGTCTGTTCTTCTTCACTCTCTGCCTTCCTTCACTCTCTGATCCCCTCAGTCAGGCATGCTGAATCACTGGCACCAACACCAGGCTGGCCATCAGGAGCTGGAGCTGGCACCAGCAAGGGAGCTGCAGGGCTCCAGAATTAATTTGGCACTGGTCAGCAAAAACGTTAACTCTTCCTCCTCTAGGTAGCCTCTGCTGAGGCTCTGTATTACGGGCACTTTTCTGGGCCTTGTGGAAACTAGCTCATTTGGGACTCAGGCAGTAGAAAGGATGAAGAACTATGGCAAGGAAGTTAGAAATTAAGAGAGCAGCCTCCTCTTAGAAACACCAAGGAAAAAGGATTCACACTACCTGTGACTTGTGTTTGTTGCCCTGCTATGGCACTGGCCATGACATCTAAGGCTCAGTGCAACCTCCTATATCCCCTTCTACCTATATTAGACAAAAGGAATGCTGTGGAAAAAATAAGAAATCTAATTACTGTAGCCATGAGAGTGAAGGGATAAGGTAATCACCAGAGTGTAGTAAGAAACTAGAAAACAGATGAGTCAGCAGAACACGAAGGGCCACAAAGTTAGTAAAGGGCCTGGAGAAAAAATCTTATGAGGAAAGATTGAGAGAGCTGGGACTGTTTAGTTTGAGGAAGAGGAGGCTAAGGGGAGACCTCATCGCTCTCTACAGCTCCCTGAAGGGACAGTGGAGAGAGGTTGCTGCTCGTCTCTTCTCACGGGTCGCTAGTGATAGAACAAGAGGGAATGGTTGCAAACTACAACAGGGTAGGTTTAGACATTAGGGAAAAAAAATTTACAGGAAGAGTAGCCAGCTACTGGAATGGGGTGCCCAGGGAGGTGGTTGAATCACCATCGCCGAATGCGTTTAAAGGGCGTTTAGACAAGGTGTTAGGGGATATGGTTTAGGGACGAATTTTGAAGAGTAGGGTTAACGGTTGGACTCAATGATCCCAAGGGACTTTTTCAACCTCAAAGATTCTATGATTCTATGATCTTCTGTCCATGAAAGGGCTAGTAAAACCCTACAGAAGGCAGCTATGATACCATACAATAAGAAAGACAAGACTGGGCAATGCGTCCTTCTGTCTCTCGGGCACAGAGAGCCCAAGCCAGATGTATTCCGAGGTGTGTTTGGGCTATAGTCACGGCCCCTGCCTAATCCATCCGAGCTGCCTGCGGACGCCCTCCCGTACACCTGAAAAGCCCCGGCTCAGCTGCCCAGGGGGATGAACACTGCCCAGAGGGGGCTGCTCTCTCCCCAGCCCCACAGCGGAGGGGGCAGGAGCCCAGCCCGGCGGAGGCGGCGGGTGGCAGCGCTAACGGTCCCTCGCGCGCCCCAACCGCGGCGGGGGCGCCGCTCTCGCGAGAGCCGGGCCGGGGCGCGGGGGCCGTTA